>PVHY01006784.1:0-71976 GCA_004024945.1 Uropsilus gracilis | reverse complement strand
GAGGGAGGGAGGGAGGGAGGGAGGGGAGGATTAGAGGAGGGAGATTGGAGGAGGAAACTACCAAAAGCACAAAAGCTAGACTTGAACTTGCTCTGAGAGTCTGCTCTTAGCATCATTCATCTATGCTTACCATGGGTCTTTTCCAGAAGCACCACCCTCATAGGCTTCTTGTCAAGAAGGGAAATCTGTGCATTTTGCATTTCTTTAAGTGGGGACATGGGAGGGTCTGAGGATCCTGAGTCCTGGAAGAGGAGGGGAGACTGGGAAAGCTAGGACCTCAGGGCCCTGTCTGTATCCAGTCTTGCCAGCAGGGTGGGAGGGACCTGAGCATGTGGTGGGTTAACACCTGCCATCCAGGGTCTCAAAGGTCATCAGATGGAACAGACTGGGCTGGGAGGGTGCAAGATGGTGTTAGAGTCTGAATATTCATGACACTAATTAAGCCACAGCTAATTGGAAAATGTTGGATTTTATTAAGACCTTAGACTTATATCATTGCAACCGGCACCAACATAATAGCGATCATCTAATGGGTACTTTGGGTCCTTTCCAGAGTTTCTTTCCTCTCTCCCCATCTGCTAATGTGCAGAGAGAGTGAGCCAACCAGGCGATGAGGCCAAGGGGAGCACACTTGAGGGCTTGGTTGTGCAGCTCAGAGTCAGGACACCAAATGGGATGGCCTCGAGGCTCCTTCCAACCTGTCACGAGCAGCATCACCAAAATGAAGCTGGAGAGAAGTCTTGCCTTTTCTGCATCCCTGAGGTTGGAGACACTTGCCCAAAGTTAGAAAGAGGGTTTCACACCTAATGCAGGGCGCTGCACACAGTAGATAGTGGTGACAATGGAAAGCAGATGTGCTTTAGAGTAGAGACCTGCAGCCTCTGTGGTTTGCTTTCCTGCAGAGCTGAGAAAGGGTCACTTCTGGTCCTTGGAGGGCACTTCCCCAGGTCTTTGTCAACCTGAAGTGCTGAACACAGCTCAGAAGTTCAGAAAACAACCATCTGTTAATTTCTTACTCTGCAAACTGAATCACCACCTCAAAAGGAAAAGAGCATAAAAAGTAAAAATGTCCTGAACCTCATGCTATGTTAGGAGATGGAAAACAATCACATCTTCTCCACTTTGGGTTTTGATAACACAAGGCTGGGCCTGAACAGAATAGGGGGAGTACTGGAATCCTTCTTTGTGAATGTCCACCAGGGCTTCACAGCTCAAATATGGCCCAAATTTATAGTCCCACTTTTATCACAGAAGAGACAGAAAGGAGGAAGTAAAGCTTGTCTAGTTTGTATATAAAATCGAAACAACAGACTCAGGAGAAATGGCTGTGAAGAACCCCTGGTGAGCGGTGCATTTCATTAATACAACTGCTTTGAAGTCACAGTCACCATCAACAGATGACTCCCTGGCACTGAAGACACAGTTGGTGAGCCCAAGTATCCCTACATGAAAAGCATCCTTTCCCCTGTAGCCCTCAACAGACCTCCATCCTCAGTCACAGTCAGTATTCATCCCTGCCCTGGCTCAGGCCCATCTGATTTGGCCTGTAGGTCATTGTTTCAGGCATAAGAGGTTTCCCCCTTGTGAGCAGGGCATACCTGAAACTCTCACTTAGGGACCCCGTGACGAGGAGATAGAACACTGGAGGAACCAGGAAAGGGAGCTCCTGATTGGCAGGGCAATGAATGTCTCTGGAAGGAACTCGCCTTGAGGGGTCTTACTCATGGGAAAAGGAACACCAGAGACATATACCCTGAAAATAACCTATTGATTTGCGCTTTTGTTTTAATGGGTGACTCAAATTATTGATAAGGAAAAAAGAGCAAATTGGAAAACAGTGTTTGGATGCAGATTAAAAATATATTGGTTTGATTTCTTTTCCTATTGGTTTGGTATCAGGAGGCTCTTCCTTGCTCATTTTTGGGAAATGTTTTGTTCTTCCTGTGGAATCCAGATTAAGATGTAGTGTTTTCCTGCCACTGGTTTCTTTACTGTAGGTTAACTAAAGGAGATTATCAAAATGAACAGGTGGACAGATGGAAGGAGGGATGGATGGAGATAGATAGATGACTGATAAACTATAGATAGATATATACATACATACATACATAGAGAGTGAGATAGATGATAGATGGATGGTTGATAAATGATAGATGATAGACATAAATGACAGATATGTAGATAGTTATGAATGGAGATACATAAAACAACAATAAGCTAATGACTAACAATTTTCAAAAATATTTTAAGACACTTTCCCATTGTTCCTGAGAACCTGTTAAAGAGGCGTGGGGAAAGAAACATCTTGCCCCTTTCCACGGATGAGAAGTGTTATTTGCCCACAGCAAGGAGTTCTTTCTCCTCTGCTATACTTCTCTCTATGTCAAGGGAGCAGTTCCAACTGAGGGCTGGGGAGCAAAAGGGGGTACAGCAGATTCCATCAAGGGGGCACTGTAACTTGAAATTTCTCAAAGATTCCTTACCTAAGACCTAGAGGAGCCAGAGACAAGAAATGTAGCTCTTGCCAGATTCCTCTGTGGCTTTCTCTCAGGGTTTGGGGAGTCCCTAACCAGCCATCTGGGGACTTGTGTGGACCCCATTCCACCATGTACAGGTAAGTATATGGTGTCAAGTGCTTCCCACAGCTCAGCTACCCAGAGTCCCTTGGGAGCACACTGCCCTCTCTCTGCCTACTTCACATCAGGGGCAGGGCAGAATAAGTGACAAAATGGATGCCTCTGTCTGCCAGTCACAAGAAGAAAATGAAGACACTCCTGAGCCTAGTGACTTGTGCCTATCTCTGTAGAGTGAGCAGAATTCTTGCATCCCTGGGGAGTATTTTGCCCACAGATAGAAATTAGATCTCAGGATTCCCTGAGCCTTGGCTGGGACCATCCTCATTCCTAGTCCTTTTCTCCCTTTACCTGAGTCTTAGCCAGGTGAGACTCAGCCTGGCTCTGCTCTTCTCTCTCCTAGGAGGTCAGTGTGAATCCCTACTGCTCTCTGCTTCTTGGACACAGTCTCACACATGGACCTGTGCCCTGCCTGTCCTTTCAATATTGTGTTGCCGGTATAGGTGTCCTCTCCCCCCCACACACCGTGAGCACCTGAGGCCAGAGTCGAGGTCCGTCTCTGTGCTCCTGCAGTGTCTCAGGCAGCATGATACACCCCAGGCTACAGAACTTTCCATGCTCACGCTCCAGTAAGCTACTTTGTGATGTCCCAGTTGCCAGCTAAGCACCGGTATGGACCCACTCAGCCCAGTAATTGGTGCTGTCAGTAAAGGATGTCGGGCGGAGGCCACAGAAACTAGCTGCCCTACTTCTCAGTCCCTTCCCCACCGACAATGAAGCAGACTTCTCCAGATACTTCTTAGCCTATGCAACGGAGTAAGAAAGCAGGTCTTGGCAGCAGCCCCCAGGCAGATCTCCAGGGAAGGACCTCGGTGACAGCCCCCGTACTGTCTAAAGACTCTGGCCTCATCCTCTGAGGCTGTGGGTGACAGATGTGGCTGCTCTTCACCCCACTGTCTGGCTGCCAGTCCTGGGTTTTTGCTCCCTCTGAGTCACCCTGACCCCAGCTGCCACCACCAGCAGGCTCTGTCAGCCACGGCCATCTCCTCCTAAGTGACAGCTCCGCTACATCACTGCAGTCGGGCCACACGGGTGTCCTTGAAGATGCTCCCTGCCTGCAGAGTATGCATGTGGCTGTCCCCTCACCTTCTGCAGCTTTCTCACCACTCTGTGCCATCCTGCTCTTTCCTCCCCAAACTCCCCAGCACTTGGGGGAAAGCTGAGTTCCCCTAGCCCTTGGTTAAAACACAACTAATATGTATAACCTTGGTCAGCCTCTCACCCTTCCCACGCCTGTCCTCTCAGCTGTAAAATAGCAATAATAATGCATGCATCCTCAGTGGACCTCACAAGATGGCAGGGAGCTGAAATGAGATCATGTATGTGGATCTGCAAAGTACCATATTCTTTCTATATGACAACCACCCCAAACCTGCACACCATAAAGCAGATCTGGGGGCATTTTAATTATGAGGAACGTATACCTCCTACCTTTACCAGGAAGGTTCTGCTGGTGTTCCTCATGGTTTTTCCCAACATGATCAGCTCCACCCAGGTCTTGAAACATAGAAAGAGTACTGAGGTCTTATACAATTGTGATGGTTAATTTTATGTATCAACTTAACAGAGTACAGGATTATTCTGACAAATATTATTCTGGGTATGTCTCTAAGGTGCTTTTTTAAAATATTTGAACCTATTGACTAAGTAAAACAGATTGCCTGTCTTTATGTGGTGGGCCTTAACCTATCAGTTGAAAGTCTGAACAAAACAAAGGTGTCAGTGAGTCAAGGGAAATTCCTCCATTTAGCTGCCTTGAATTGGGACCTCAGTCTTTTCTGATTTGGGGCTTAAGTTAAAACATTAACTCTTCCTGAGTCTTGAGAGTGCTGCCCTTCAGAATAGAGCCATACCATCTACTACAGGTCAGAGAATCGTCAGTCTCCTTAAATGTGTCTGCAAATTCCTTATCATAATTCTACACATACGAACACACAGAGCTGGTCCTGTTGGAGAACCCTATTATATTCATCTTCCAGCCATCTCAGTTAGGCAGTGTGTGGGAATAGAAATTGTATTGGGACTCCTTTGGTAGTCAAAATTATTTGCAAGTAGAGGTGCTACTAACATTTAACGGGCAAGGGCTAGAGATGATGTCACCATCATTTGGGAAGTTCATGCTTGTGTCATTCCAAATGGTAAAAGTCACCCCTTTGAGACCCTGCCAAGCTGAGTTCCTTTCACTCTTGCTGGACCCCACACAGCTATAACCACACAACACTGGTCTCCTTTCCTACTTCTCAAACACAGCAAGCCAGTTGCTATCTAGGAATTTTGCATTCATGTCCTCTCTGCCTGGAGCAGTGTCACCACCCCCACATGGTCATACTACTGACTCCTTCAGAATTCATACCACCGGCTGAGAGGTACCCTCCCCTGGCTACCCAACCCAAGGTGATCTCTCACCTGTGACACTCTAATCCTTCTGCTACCTCCCAAATTCTACTCCTCAGTTCCCTAAGACAGGCTCAGCTCATTTCCATTTGCTTCCCCACTTCATGATTGTCACTTACTCCCACCAGGGTAGAAAGAACGTGCCACTCACCCCTAGACTCCCAGAAAACCCAAGGAACTCAGAAAACATTTATGAAGCCTAGACTGGAACTTGCAATGAGCCAGATGCTGTGTTGACCCTTGAAAATGCACTGATTTGGATAAGCTCTTCCTCATTGTGGGGGAGGAGTGACCTCTGAGACTCATTTTGCAAAAGCAAACTTGGCCCCTGGCATTCCCCGGTGAAAGTCCTAACATCTTCATATTCATCACAGTGTTCTTTGTCTGACCAGGTTTCTGCCTCAGCCCACAGGGTGAGTGTCCTTCTCTTCACCTCCAGCCTGATAATGACAGGCTCATTCCTGTTCTTGCTCTTGCCAGCCCCTTCCCTGGGCATTCAGACCCCAGCCTCTCTGGAAGTCTAACTCACCTAATGCTGTGATCTCCCCAGGGCCCAGAGACACGTGTCCAGGTGACCTTTCCCAAGCCCCAAGGGCCCTCCTCATACCTGTCAGCTCAGAGCTGGTAAGAGTCAGCTCTACCAGCTGGAATAAGTCATTGAGGATGGATCAAGAGTACCAAGAGCAGCCTTGGAGCCTTGCACATGTCCCACAGCTTCTGATTCTTCACAACTGCCCCAATTCAGATTTCCAGAACCCCAGAACTGATCTTAAAGACCATGTTGGGGAATGGACTGATTTTTAACTGTCCCACACATATCCTTCCTGATCCCACAAGACTTCAGGTCACAAAGTCTCAGATGCTGAGTGGCAAATCTCACATCCAATGACATTGAAAACAGTTCTAGATTGGCTGCAGGGAGCAGTGGGTTCAAATAGTAGCAAAAGTTGAAAGAGGCCTCAGAAGTGTCAGTGGTGGGGGGGGTCAGCTCGTTCCACAAGCAAACAGCACTTGACTGTGTGACTTGAGGTGTATGCTCCCTGCCTTTAATCTGGCTGTCCCTGGAAGCGTTTTGTTAAAAATGTAATTGTTATTAGTAATATGCAAACCGGAAGTAATAAAACATCAGTCTAGCTGCCCTGTCATTTTATCCTATGAACAAATGAAATACATGAGAAGGAAAGCAGAATAGGGAAGGGGGAAAAGAAGGGGGGAGGAAGTATAACAGATAAAGATTTTTGTGTCAGATTTTTGCCTCAGGTCACAACTTGGAGATGCTCTCTTTGGAAGGGAGCACCCCAGGTGGGAAGAGTCCACCCATGTCACTGGACTCACTTCACAGTCACAGCTGAGCCCTGGTGCCTTTATTACTGCTGTGTCCTCCTCCCCTTAGGGATGCTGGTCTGATCACTAAACTGTACCTGCACTGTCACAATGATCTTTTTACCAGCTGGCAGTTACTCAAAGGTGATTTTTTTTCATGTTTAGAAATATATTTCATTTTTTCATTAATTACGTGTTTCTTACAGAATTGTAGTCCCCATAGTTCTCCCACCACTGTTTCGAAGGAGGTTCTTAACGTGCAAGAGGGAAAAAACAAAATGAGAAAAGGCAAACTATTTTCTTCCTCTACAATACACCACAGGTGGGAATGACCTTGCTTACTGACACAAAGTCCAAGCACTTCCAGGATTTCAGATTTCTGCACATTAAAAATATCATCAATTCTATAAATGTCCATTTTGTCTTCCAATTAAGCAAATTTCATTTTGTTGATAATTATGATGTTTCCTGATCACTAAACAACATAATTTCCAACATAACTTAGTTGCACAACAGCAAGGCATTCAAGAATACTAGTTACGTATAGATTGTAGTCAAACATTCTACCATGTGTATCCATTAATCTATACATTTTATTTTTTTATTTATATGTATTTCACATTATTGTAATCCCCAGAGGTCACCCACCACCTCCCCTCCCTGGTTGGTCCAGCTGGTCCTCTCCCCCCGAGTTGCGTACTTTCGTTTGGTTGTACATATGTTAGTGAAACCATTTGGTTTCTTTTTCCTTCTGACTTGTTTCTGACAATATGATTTCTTCTAGGTACATCTATGTTACAATAAAATCATCAAATTTGTTGTTTTTAATTGATGTGTAATATTCCATTGTGAAATACAACATCTTTTTCATTCAATCATCTGTCTTGGGGCATTTAGGTTGTTTCCACATCCTTGCAATTATAAATAGTTCTGCAGTAAACATCTGAGCACAGGTGTCCCTTTGTACCCACATTGAGGTCTTCTTTGGGTAGATTTCCAGAAGAGCAATTGCTGGTAGTTTTATTCCTGATGTTTTATTCCTTCCAGTTTGCATATTACTAATAGCAATTACATTTTTAGCAAAAAGCTTCCAGGGACAATCAGATTAAAGGCAGGGAGCATACACCTCAAACTAATTTTCATTAGTTTGAGGGTCCTCCACACAGCTTTCCATAATGGCTGAACCAGTTTACATTTCCACCAGCAATGTAAGAATGTTCCTTTCTCTCCACAACCATGCCAGCACTTGTTGTTGCTTGATTTTTAGATATGGGTTATTCTTACTATGTAAGGTGGTATCTCATTGTGGTTTTGATTTGCATTTCCCTGATTGCTAGTGACATTGAACTTTATTTCATGTGCCTTTTGGCCACTTGTATTTCCTCTTTGAAGAAGTGTCTTTTTAGTTCTTTTCCCCATTTTTAACTGGATTTTTTCTTTGTTTTTGTTAAGTTGTGTGAGTTTTTTGTGTATTTTTGTTACCAGACCCTTATAACTTGTATGGAGGGCAAAAATTTTTTCCCACTCGGTTGGGTTTCTTTTTGTTTTCTCTGTTGTCTCTTGCTGTACAAAAGCTTTTTAGTTTTATGTAGTCCCATCTGTTTATGTTTTCCTTCATTTTTTTTTTTACCAACTATAGATGTGTCCATAAATGGATTTTTGAATTGTACCTCATGGAGGGTTTTGCCCAGGTTTTCCTTTATGTATATTATGGTTTCTGGTCGTACATCCAACTCTTTTATCCATTTTGAGTTGGTTTTTATACAAGATGTAATCTATGCATTTTAATCAAGTGTATTTAAGTTGTTGAAGCAACTGGAACCTTGGAACAGAGGCCACTCCTGGTTGTATATTTCTGGAGTGGGTTTCCCTTGGGTGTATACCTTAAGGAAGACTTGCACTTTGTTCTGACTTGTTGGCATTTCAATCCCATAGAGTCAACCATAAGGATCTTCCCTTCATTCTTCTTCTTGAAGTGTCTATGACTCATAGCCCTCAGCCTTCTCTGTCACTAACTGTTGGGCCTTGATGAGATTTATGTTTGGGACTAGTTTCCCTTCTTCAGTGCTGTCCAATAGAACTTCCTACAATAATGGAGGTGTTCAATAAAGTTGAATATAGTATCCACTCACATGCCTCATGTCACCTGAGCACATAAAATGTGGTTTATGCAACTGAGATATTAACTTGATTTAATCATAATTAATTTAAGTTGAAAGAGCCAGGTGTGGCTAGTGGCTGTCATATCAGACAACGAGGCTCTGGTGAATGACCATATGACCTTATAGACACCACCAACATCCTGACATTGTCTGGTTGGTGTCTGGTTGGTGCCCATGATTCCCGCTGAGTTACAGGAACACTTACCTCAAATCACACACATAGATCCCTATGTACACTGAGATATCTTCTTTTCACTGGACCTGCAAATACGATTTATAACTTTAACTTTTAAATATACCTCTTATCCAGGGAATTATCTGCTTATTTGTTTAGGCTATTATGAGCATCACTTTCTAGGAACCTCCCTTCATGAGTGCATGGACATCAAAAAATAATAAGTGTGCTGGGCATGGTGGCTCGTGCCTGTAAGCTTCAGCCTATGAAGTGGCTGGGGCTAGGGATCACGGTTCAAGTCCCGCCTGGGGCACGTAGTGAGACCTAGTCCCAAAAAAATAGCTGGGTGTGGTGGCGCGTGCCTGTAATCCCAGGTACCTGGGAAGCTGAGACT
The DNA here is from genome assembly GCA_004024945.1 of Uropsilus gracilis. Lineage (NCBI taxonomy): Eukaryota > Metazoa > Chordata > Mammalia > Eulipotyphla > Talpidae > Uropsilus > Uropsilus gracilis. The sequence continues at coordinate 62,895 of PVHY01006784.1, read as the reverse complement.
GGGGATTGTTTGAGTCTGTGGTACCCTGGGCAACGTGAGCCTGCAGTTCCACGGGCAAAAATAGTGAGACCTAGTCTCAAAAAAAAAGGTGAAAAATAAAACTGTATTATGAAAAATCTTAATATCAAGAAGGAATTTAGATGAGATGCCCTAAGAGTAAAGAATCACTAAAAATTTCAGAGCCAAAGAGTAGTATATATCTCAGGTATTTAAAGAAACCTTATGACATTTAAAGCCTACAAAAGTTAAATCTGAGTCCTTTTAAACAGCTGTGAACTTAACATTTATTTTTTTGTAAGATACCTTAAAAAGAAATTATAGGTACTTTAGTGCATAAATCTTCATTTAAAAGGATGCTTGGCAATTTGTTTTAGTTTTTTTGTTCATTTGTTTGTTTGCTTTGTTTGTTTGTTTGTTTGTTTGTTTGGTTGGTTGGTTGGTTGGTTGGTTGGTTGGTTTTTGATAAAAGCTTTTAACTGTTTCTAATTTTATCTTGAAATTTTACTGTTTTTAAAATTTATTTATTTTTATTTTTCTTACTGTTTGCTTACATAGCTTGTGCTTGTAGACATTGTCCTCCCCCCTCTCCTTACCCTGGTCACCCCTCTGGTCACTCCAGTTCCTTTCTTACTGTCAGTTGTTGGTTGATGATTGGCCTGTTGGTCTCTTTGTGTCCTTTCTGAAGCATTGTCCTCCTGGTAGAAATCCTGCATGAATATCCTAGGGTGTGATCCTTCTGAGCAAACCTCTTTTTGGTTTGGTGTGTAGAGTGACTCCCCACTGACACTTCTTTGTGGCCTTGTTCCCCCATTGAGTTGAGGGTCTCCTTGCTCATGTTGAAAGTGTCTATGGGTGGGGAGCCTAGTCCCAGTACCCAGAAACATTGTCAGGGTTTCATGTTCACATGTCTTTGCTCTTGTCCACAACTGTCTTGTGTCTCAGAGTTCCCACCATGCTCTTTTTGGGCAGGTGATGGGTTTGTTCACGGCCTTTATTTCTCTGTCTCTTTAAGTACATCTGATCTGAGTTGTTGTTTTTCTCATTCAAGCAGAGGAATGGCTGCAGTGGGAATGAACCAGAGGAGGACTCCCTCCCTCTCCCACCCATGCCCGGCTGCACTCTCTATGTGAGAGTGCCCCTTACCCAAGGACCCTGGAGGGGGTGTGGTCCCTCCCACCTGGACACAGAGGTGGAGGCTCAGAGGGGGTGGAGCCCTGGGCCACATGGCATGCTGGGTTGCCCCAGCTTCCCTGGGAAGGGAGCAGCTTACCCAATGCCCATGTGCTCTCTGTGCAAGAGAGTGCCCCTTTCCTGAGGCCTCCTCTTCAGTCTGCCTGACTGGAGTTGCATCTCCAAACCCAGATATCAGAACTCTATGGCACAGAACCAGCAACAAGTGACAGAAAGGATCCTGGAGAAGTGCGCCACATAGCTGCCTGACAAGTTCCCAATGTGCTCGGACTGTTCTTCTGCCTCAGCCACTTCTGGAAATTTGACCAACCTTATCTGGGTGTACAAGTCCACACCCAGGAAAAAAGAACATAGTTCTAGAAAAAGCAAAACCAGCAGGTCAAACATAGACCAACAGCTTGCAGCAAGAGGAGTTGGAGTGACCAGAGGGAGGAAGTGGGATAAGGAGAATGGGGTGGGGAGTGAGGGGTAAAATAAAGACATTCCGTAGACAATAGAAGATTCTAGTTACTAAGAACTTTTACAAATCTGAAGTTTTATACCACTTTCATGTTAACAAGGTAAATGCCACACCTCATGGATTCTGACAGTAGGCACAAGACTCCAGTGTAAAAGACAAGGATTTCACTACTCACAGCAATAGCAGTAGCCAGACTCTCAGTGCTCAGTTCCCCAGAGCCCATGGAACAACCTGAAAAGGGTGGGGTTACACCTGTGTGAGCAGAGCAGATGTGTTCCATCTCAGCTTAGGAAGTTCAAGTTCCTCATGAGCTATCAGCCCACCTGCCTTTTGTGCCCTTATTATACTAGATGCTAAGCAAGCCTGCTTTTCCTCTGAAGGGAGCCCCTCTCTATCTCCCAAAGCCATGTAATCTATAAACACCCTTGAAAAGATGAGAGTCTGGAACAGGGGAGTCAGTACTTGTGTTCACAGCAGAAATGAAGACTCAGGGGGTACTTATTGCCAACACCAGTCTAGATCTTTAAGAAGAGAAACGACCAGGGATTTCAATTTGGGAATCATCTGCAGATGTCCAAGCCACCAGAATAAACCATATTCCTGAGACAGTGGAGATCCTGACAGAAACATGAACTCACCACCACTGATTCAAATGAAAAGATTGTAATGAAGGAACTAGTTACTCACAGAAGGAAAAGCAAGCTGAAGCGAGGGTAGAAATACAGCCCAAGCAATCATGACCCTTTGCTGATTGCTAGAAGTCTCATTTTGTGGATGTGGTGCCAACATCACCAAAGCAACTTTGCCCCATCCTCCCACTGGACCTTCATGAAGGCCTTGTCATGGAGTATATCATAACCTCCATGCTGGTTTGCTGGGTCTCAGAAATGTTAAAGCAACATGCCCAGAGTCAGAGCTTGGCCTGCTTAGGGTGTTCTGTCTCTCATGCTATAATCTTTCAACCATGCCAAACAATGGTCACCAGATGGAGCACAGTGACATACCATGCAACTCAGCTACAAGTTAAGAAGCTTGTACGCAAGCATTGTCTCCTGACAGTGCCCGCTCTTTAATAACAGCCTTCACTAGGAGCAAGGCACTAGGACCACAGCTAGAATGACCCTTTAGTGTATGTCAGGTGATATTGTTAGGGGGCTGTGGCCCCCAGTACTGGTGTTGATATATTAAAATAGCTATTGTTAGCATTGGTGGGTGGAGATTTGGAGAAGGGAAGTTAAGCCTTCTCTTGAGAAAAGAGGATTAATGGATCAGGGAGGGGACAGAGAATAAAAGACATGGAAGGAAACAGAACAGTAGAGAGCAGAATGGAAGAGAACAGAGGAGAGAACAGAGAAGGAAGGTACAAGAGGAGCAGCAGAGAGGCTGGAGACCCCGGAGCTGCCTCTGCCATGAGGGGCAGCAGGAAGGAAAGAAAGCCAAGCTGTGGGCTTCCAGCTCAGGCCGGTGAGGAGCCCTGGGAAGCATGTTAGAGAAATTTGTGAGCTGTGTGAGCTCTCTTGGAAATGTGGTGCTTGATAACTTGGTTTAATTTTGAAACTGCAAAGCTTGGAAATCTTCTGGAGAACTGAGGTGAATTTGCTGTGTTGCCATTTTCAACGTGAGACGTCTGAAGCGTTTGCTGTGTTGCTGTATTGAGTGAGTTTTGCTGATGCCCGGCCACTTTGGAGTTGGAGCTGAAAGAATGCTGGAGCAGTACCTTCTGGAGAATTGACGACACCATCCTGGTCTTCCTCATTGGATTTGATTCTCCTTTCGAAGAAGGATCAACAACACCATCTTGGCTTCTTCTGGCTTGGAGTGAGTGGAGCTGTGTCTTCTGAAGTAGAAGTGGCGACGACATATTAACTCCTTCAGCTTAAGGTGGGGCAGTCGCCATTTTGTGGACACACGTGGTTGCTAAAGCCATGTGAGCTTTGGACTAGAGACTGGACTGTGTGGTAAGATTATTAAAGGGGTTCCCTTGTACCCCTCAGTGACTGTTGTCGCATTTGTCTTTTATTAAGTAAATTTGTCTCTGCCTCCCTCTTAAGGTTTATGTGGTCTTGCTACTGCATGCACGGGCTGGAAGAACCTGGTGTGTGGCTGACCTTGAAGGGCCATTGTTCCCCTTTGCAAGTTTGGTTATTTCTTTTGCCTGTTTTCCCACCAGATTTCAGTATCATAGGCCTAGTTTCTACCTTCTGATCACCCACTGAATGAAGTGAAAATTCCTTACTACCATCTCTCAGACTATTTGTGATCTAGCCCCCAGCAGGATGATTTCTTGACCCTAACTTCCTCTTCTCTCTTTCCTAGGTATGAGCTAAGGCTAACCAATCTAGGCTCCATGTCTTTCCATGAATTTGTTAACTTCAGGTTGTATCTCAGGTTCTCTATACTAGCTGCTCATGCGCTAGAACCTCTCTCCTCTTGGATACCATGTGGCTTGCTTCTTTTTATTGAAGTATCTGCTACAAAGGAAAACTAAATTTCCCCAGGGTCACCTCCCCTGATGGCTCTGAATGTAACACAAATACACACACATACACACATACACATACATACGTACACATATACACACATACACACACACACACTGGAGCTTGGCATCCCACCTTGCCTTTCCTCCTTCTTTTCTATATCACTTCACAGCAGTTTGTTTATGCTGTGGTCTCTCTCCTCCACTGGTAATAAGCTGTATGAGTGTAGGTACTTCCTTCATCTCCAATGAAGTCCCAGTGCCTTTCAGCACCAGCAGTTATTAGCGATACAAAATCATATTGCTGAATGAGTGAATGAGCATGTGAAGAGATTGCAGGGAGGAGGGATTTTAAGGAGGAGATTGCAAACGGGATGTTACTTCACCTTAGCTGGCAGGTGGGTCCTGGTCCTCCAGATGTCAATGCCAGAGCCTCCTCCCAACCCTAGCTGCAGAGCCCTCCTGAAAGTACAGGGGCTGAATGTCAAGGAGAGGTTTGTCTCTGGAAAAAAAGATCAGGATTTTTTTTTTTTTTTTGAGACTAGGTCTCGTTATTTTTGCCTGTGAAACCACAGGCTCGCGTTGCCCACGGCACCACATCAAGCAATCCCCAGTTTCAGCTTCCCACGTAGCTGGGATTACAGGTGTGCGCTACCACATCCAGCTATTTTTTTTAGAACTAAGTCTTGCTATGGGCCCCAGGTGGGATTTGAACTACAACCCCTAGCCCCTGCTGCTTCATAGGCTGAAGCTTACAGGCACAAGCCACTGTGCCCGGCAAGATCAGGAAATTCTCTTACCACTCTTGAAGGTCCAGCAGAGAGAAACTGTCTTTGACTTTAACACAGAGCCTGAAACCTACCTCATCCTTCTCTCTGGAACTTTCTTCAGGGAAAATAACTGCCTCTTTTCCCCCAAGCATATCTCCCCATTTGTCTTCTGACTCACCTGGGAAATGTGGGGGCCAAAGAGAAGGACTATATTTCTTCTTGTCCCCATCTAGAAGAAAGTTGTTACTTTAGAGGAATATTTAGAAAGGGGGGGGGGCAATGGTCTCATATGTAATCATTCCAAGTAAAAACTGCCTGGAAGCCAGGCACAGTGGCATGCATCCCAGCCTAGGAAGGGAGGCCGAGGCTAGGAATCACTTGAGTCTGCGGGTTCAAGACTACCCCAGGCAACATAGTGAGACCTAGTCTCAAAAAATAGCTGGGTGTAGTGATATGCACCTGTAATCTCGGCTATCTGGGAGGCTGAGGCTAGGGATCGCTTGAGTCTGTGGGATTGGTACTAACCCGGGCAACATAGCAAGACCTAGTCTCAAAAAAAAAAAAAGTGCCTGGCATGCAGTAGGAGCTTATTATAGAAGATGTAAAAGAAAAAATAATAAGGAAACATTACCAAGCTCTGCGAGTCAGGGTGTGCTGAATAAAAGGGATGGCCCTGCCCAGTAGACACCTGAGATGAGCTGGAAGCTCTGTCTCACTCACTGGTACCACATTTTGGAGTCGCAGTGGCATCAGACTGTACAAGTGGCATCAGGTCATCTCCCTCAACAGCCTCCTTCCAGCCTGCCTCCAAGGACACTTGATAGGAGTCTTTACACAGGAACCTTAAACAGAGAAAGAGGTAAGGCCGCCCTTGGAGCTTTGAGAAGGTATAATTACAGATTTTCCAGATCATTCACCACTGACAGAGTGATCTCTAAACACTGGAAAGAAGACTCTCTTCTGAAGTAGAGGATTCGCTTCAGTGGCTGCAGCGGAGCCAAAGGCAGCTGCAAGCTGACAATCAGGGGCTTGGACCCAAGACCTGAGCTGGGGCCTCTCTGAACAGAACAGGAGGGGAGAAGCCCATTTCCCAACTCAACTCCTGCAGCTGTGACAACTCCAGGCTTCCCGAGCCCAGGGATGCGTGAAGTCAGAAGACCCGCTTCGTCAGTCAGCCCTACCCCTAACTTACCTGTGCCCAGGCAAACCACTTGGCATTTTGGAAGCTCATGCATTCATCCAAGCTGGGGAGGAAGATACATTCCCACCATTGATAAGGATTTCAAGAGACATTCATGAGGCAGAGCATAGGCCCTACCCCTGGCTGGCTGGTGTGAACTGTCTAAACTCTACTTGACCCTCCCTGAGCCAGGCTGTGCCTGCAGGGGTGGGGCTAGCCACCCCTAGAATGAAGGGCTAGCCAGGCGTGGTGGCAAGCGCCTGTTGTCCAAGTGCTGGGAGGCAAGAGGCTTGGAATCGCTTGAGTTGTAGGTTCGAGACTATCCCGGGAAGCATAGCAAGACTTGGTCTCGAAAAAGCAGCCAGGGGCTGTGGTGGGCGCCTGTAATCCCAGCTACCTGGGAGGCTGAGGCTGGAGATTGCTTGAGTCCACGGCACCCCGGGCAACTTGAATCTATGGTACCCCAGGCAACATAGTGAGACCTAGTCTCCAAAAAAAAAAAAAAAAGGCTGTCGGCTCTCTCCCTGCCTCTCCAGTAGACATTTTCACCCTTAGCACATGATCTGATGCAATTAAAACCCAGGGGCAAAGGAAAAGGCCAGGAGCAAGAATGCTGCTGACCAGCACCAACCTTGTGGAGGGGGCGGGGTGAGGCTGGAGTTGAGTCCAGGGCCTTCCCGGATGGACCAGCGTGTGGGCCTCACGCAGGCAGCAGAGCCCGCGCCCTCTGCCCCCACGCCATGATGGCATGGTCACCGTGTCCTGCACTCACCGGCTCCACTCACCTCTCGAGGCAAAGTCAGGTGGGGTGGAGCTGGGTCAGCCTGGGGAGTTGCAGGGCCCCACCACACATCTGCACATCCTGTGAAGAAGCAGGGCTGCGTTGTGGGGGTGGGGGTGGGGGATGGTCCGCCACAGTCCCCTCTGGGTTTGCCTCCACTCCTGAGAGCCCTAACCAGGAATAAGTACCTCAAGACAATTTTTCATCCACAGAAACCAAATGGGTGAGGTACAGGAGGAAAAACCCTTAAATTTTTGCCACCCGGGTAGGACTCAAGGGGAACAGAGAACCACCCAGCACTGAACTGCGAGAGCAAATACAATACGATGCCTGCAATGTCACTGAGGAGCTGTGAACAGAAACCTGGCACAGAGACACTGTCAATAGGGCACTGCACTCCCTCTTTGCTCAGAGGGAAGGGACCTGCAGAATGGCAGTGGCCCCACAGCAAAGCCCCAAAGGAGACCAGGAGACCTACCATCAGCTGATGGCTGTCCCCATTGAGGATCTGCTCTTCCAAAACATCCGGCTGGGAGTCATGCCCCCAAAGCCAAAGACCCGAAGCATGACGGAAGGAGCAACAAAATGTTGCAGAAGCTGCGGAGATGAGACCCACCAAGAAACAAAAACCAATCATACAAGCCAAAGGTGCTCGAGTCAGCCTATGAAGGCAAAAGCAGTACAGGAAAGATAAACAGCACACTCTACCAAGTCCCAAGAAATCACACCCTCACCAAAGATGAGGAAATAGATCCAGAAAAGAAAAGAAAAAAAAAAGACTAAAGGGCTAAACATGGACAAACAACAAAAAGAAAGGAAGCAAAGGGGTGTAGTGGGGTATTCCCATGGGAATCAGCACTTATACAATCATGTATTGTAAAAAATCCAAAAATAAAATTTAAAAATTATTTAAAAAAAAAACAATGCTGACCCCAGGAAGAGGTAGCCGAGCTCTCTTGGAAAGCAGGACAGGAGAGGGCATGGACTAGGAGGGGAAGAGAGAACAGGACCTCTCCTCCCACCATAAGCCACTAGCACAAACTCACAAGCAGCCCTGGCTACCCTGTGAAGCAAGTCGATCTTTGAGGGACTCTCTGGATGAATCATTCAGGTCTGCATGCTTGTTTGTTCCCTACAGCTCTCTACAGAAGTAGAGGGTCATGGGGACTCTAATGGTGAAGACCCACCATGATAAGTCATTTCTTCCCTTGTTGCAGAGCCTGCAAAATCACAGAGGGATGGAAGGTTTCTACCAGGAAAGACTGAGACAAGCTGATCTGATGACTGTGGACCTGCTGGAGGCATCATTAGAACTCTCCTGGGCTGACTGGCACGTCAGCTCACCAGGACCCGAGAGGTCCCCTAGGACACAGGACTTCCAGTGGTATGTCCTGTACAACCATGGGCACCCCAGGGCAAGCCTGTCATGCATCTTCTCCACTCCCAGCAAGGACTGTCAGTAACAGACAGGACTCCTTTTTTGAAAGCAGCCATCCCTCTGAAATCTCTGTCCTGAAATCTCCCACCCCCCCATCACGATACTGGTAATGCTGCCACCAACCCAGGGAACACGGAGGTAACTACGTGCCCACTTGTGTCCTGGGCAAAAAGAAGGGCATTTTCAGGGTGGGACAAATTTTCCTAGAAGCTGAGCTGAGACCAATGGTGAAGGAAGGAAGGGCCTGGGTGAGAAACCAGGAGACCCTGAGCCATGTTATTATTAAAGAAATAGCACCCACTTTTTGGGCAAAGCTGAGCCCAGTCCCACAAGCCTCCGCCTCTGGGCTCTGCGTGTTCCTCCTTCGATGTACTTGAAAAAGCAGTGACATCCTGCTGACAGCTTTGACAGAACACATCCAATTTAGACACAGCAGCAAAGTGGTTGCCTCCTCCGAGGGCTGGGCTGCCCAAGGAATGGACCTTCACTCCCATTCCCAGTGGGAGTCTCCCTAGTTCCCACCCCAAGAGACCTTAGGGCCAGCTGTTCTGGTCCACACCTGAACATGCTCAAGGAACCTTGACATCTTCTGCCCTTAGAGCATTTTCATCTTGCTAATTGCTCCCATCTATGCATCATTCTCTTTCTTCCCCAGCTCTATTTATTTTCCCAGCTTCCTCGAAATACAACTGATATATAATGTCATGGAGGTCAAGTCATCACATCAAATACCTTTAAACATATGCCATCTCCTGAGCCTACACAACTTGGGGAACTCACAAAAGTCGAGGTCACTAGCTTAAGGAGCACAGCCAAGCAGGGCTGTGGTCCAGATTCTAGCCTTGCTTTCTCTATGGCCCATTTTGCTCCTTCCATCAGCAGCAGCATCAAACATGCCCTGCCAGACTCTGAGGTGGTCCAAGCAGACGGGGTAAGTGTCACAGCCACATTCTGACAAGTGCCAAGCCACAGGCACCAACCTGAAATACAAACCAGCAGTCTTCACTCCTGGGAGCCCCACTTTAGCCGTCTAAGCCCAGCCTGGAGCCAGAGAAAATATCATTCAGGACAGACTGTACCTGCAGTGCTGTGGTTGGAGCTCAGCAGGTCTCTAAATACCAGCGCTCAACCCAACAGATACCGAAATATAACAGAGGTGTCAGCTCTTTTAAAGCTGCATTTTTCTATAGTTTCCCCAAGTTAAAGAAGAACACTGGATCTTCTGGGTAATTTCCTGCCAAGTGAGAGAGGTGGTGTTGAGGATGGAAGGAAATCAGGTCTTACCCACTATCCTGCCTCCTTATACTACAGCTAATGGCAGGGGCCAGCAAAAGGCATCAGTGCTCTCCAATCAGCTCCCATAAGTTTCTTTATATGAGAACAATCCTTCTCCCCCAGGAAACACAACCCAACAAGACAGGGCAGGACCATGAACACAGTCCACACTGAGCCACGTCTAGAACAGTGAGCAGCATGCCAGTGCCACCTCTCACAAGCTGGGTGGCCTGGGCACTCGAGCTCTGTGTCCTATTTATGAGCAGAGACTCCCCATCATGCCCACATGTGGTAAACAGGATTTTCATCACAGGTTGTTATCTGCTGTGAAAACAAACCAACCTCTTAAAAGCGCTGGCTCACAAAAGTGTCCCAGAAACCCTGCTTATCATGACTATGTGCATCAAACAAGAAGGCTTCTCATGGGTGGTTATGTATTTTACTTTGTATAGTCCTTAAAAAAAATAAATCCTGAAATAAGTAGAATTGGTCCCTGTTTTACAGACAAGAAAATACAGGTTTAGAAAAGTTGTGGGGATTTGGGGGACAAAGGCAGTGCTAGAAGTCAGCAAAAGGGTTGCTTTAAAGATACAAATCCTGGCCGGGCATGGTGGCTCGTGCTTGTAAGCTTCAGCCTGTGAAGCTGCCAGGGTTAGGGATCGCGGTTCGAATCCCGCCTGGGGTTGGTAGCGAGACCTAGTTCCAAAAAAAATAGCTGGGCGTGGTGGTGCGCGCCTGTAATCCCAGCTACCTGGGAAGCTGAGCCTGGGGATTGCTTGAGTCCATGGTGTCACGGGCAACGTGAGCCTGTGGTTCCATGAGCAAAAATAGCAAGACCTAGTCTCAAAAAAAAAAAAAAAAATACAAATCCTTCTAGAAGCCTTCAGTGGCTTCCTTTTTTTTTTTTTTTTTTTTTTTGAGACTAGGTCTTGCTATGTTGCCTAAGGGGTTCAGAACCCACAGACTCAAGTGATCCTTAGCCTCAGCCTCCCAGGTAGCTGGGAGGCACCACACCTGGCTATTTTTTTAAGACTAGGTCTCGCTATTGTGCCCAGGGTAGTCTCAAACCCACGGACTCAAGTGATTCTTGGCCTCAGCCTCCCAGACAGATGGGATTATAAGCCCACGCTACCACACCTGGCAGCCTTCAGTGGCTTCTTACTGGATCGAAGCCCCAGTGCCCATGTGGCCTACAAAATCCTGATCAACCCACAACAGTCACAGACCTGCCTCCATTTTCCTCTTCAAGACTGGCTCATGTGTTGTGAATCTTTCCTTTCTCAGTGCCTACATCCCTCCTGTTCCCTCTTCCCTGACCCTTGCCACTACTCCATGCACCTGGCTAGCACCTTCTTGGGGGCCATCAGACAATAATGTGAATGAGAAAAAGGCCCTCACTTTGGGGTGTGGTCACAAAGACAGTCTTGAGAACACATGCAGCCTGGGCCTTGCTTCTGTGGCCCTCCTCATCATCTTCAGAACAGCAACCAAGTTAGACTATTCCTCAGATAGGCCCTCTGACCCCTAGAACATGTCCTAATTGCACACTTACCTATGACCATGTGTCCATGCTTGCCATCCTCCTTGAGATTCAATGAGACCAGAAAACCAGCTGGGCACGGTGGCTCGTGCTTGTAAGCTTCAGCCTATGAAGTGGCCGGGGCTAGGGATCGCGGTTCGAGTCCCGCCTGGGGCCTGTAGCGACACCTAGTTCCAAAAAATACAGCTGGGTGTGGTGGCGCACGCCTGTCATCCCAGCTACCTGGGAAGCTGAGTCTGGGGATTGCTTGAGTCTGTGGTACCCCGGGCAACGAGAGCCTGCGGTTCCACATGCAAAAATAGCGAGACCTAGTCTCAAGAACAAAAAAAAAAACAGAGCTAATTTAGTGTTGTCCCCAAGACACTGATTAAATATGAATGACACAAACAATTGGATGGGTGAATGAATGAATGAATAAATGAATGAATAAATGAATGAGAAAAATATGCCTATGTGGATTCTGAGAGTCGCTGATTGAGCTGATCTATAATGAGACTTATCAGTGGGCACCAGCCAGAAGATTTAAATCCAGTTATTGCTCTCCATATCATATTCGGAGTTTTCAAAAATAGTTGCTACCCCCAATATAGAAAGTAGAGCACATGTACATGTGGAGGTATGAAGTTGTACTCCACAACTTAAAGAGCTATGAAGCATTGACAAATCAATAAAATTCGTGAAAAACTAAATAAATACAGAGTAGAAACTTGTTCTGTTTGTACATCGTTGCCACGTGGTAGGTACTGCACACATTTCTGTTAAGTGAATACTTCTTCTAGCAGTTGCGGTTACAAGGCAATCACAGTTCTGCCAGAGTCCTATTCGTTGATCCAATATTCACTGAAAAACCACATTCCCTAGAAATTACCAGGAAGATCCCTGAAACATGTGATACTGACATAGTTCAGAGCCTGATCATTTAAACATCAAGTCAGTAGATCTTGCTGCCCTGGTCTCTTTACAAATAATAGTGATACAATGCAAATGATAAATTCCGCCCAAATTCAGCCTTTGACATTTTCCTGTGTCCTCTGGAAAAGTATATTCCCTGAACTTCAGTTTACTTATGTAAATGTGGGAAATAAGCATTTACCAACAAGGGAATTGTGCGATCAAACCAGATATTGCCTGGCATATAGTAAGCAGCTATTCTTATAATTGTTCAAACAGAAGGTATCATTCCAGAAGGAAACTGTTTAAAGCTCTAAGAACATTTTGTAAGAGAATCTTCCTGACATTCTATATATGAAAAAAAAAAATGTAGGGGAAGTCCTTGAAATATGAGAATATTCCCTTCAAATTTCACTTCTCCCTCAATCATCTATCCAGTTTGAGGTGGATTCTGATTGAAATGCAAAAAAAAAGAAAAAAATTGGCAACAAGAATGTATATTGCAAAACAAAATGTGTTGCTTTTAAAGTGATTTTGGAGCCTCAGTAATTAGTCTAGCAAGTCCCAAAGATACATTCTGTAGTCATCATTCAGTATTTGTTTCCTTTGGTAATCGGCTTCTGAAAAATAAAATAAAAATCAACTGAGGATAAACATCCATTATGAAGCTGCCTGAGACTGGGGGTCCCCCCCAGGCCTTGCCAGGCTCTGTATTGTCAGGAACCCCTCTTGGATCCCACATTCTCCCTTCCTGCCAGGCTGCTCCTGGGTCACTTCTCAGCTCTGGCGGCTGCTGAAACAAGACAGATGCTGCTATACAAAATAACTCAAGAACATACCAGAGCCTGTTGCTTCCAGCACTTGGAAAATTTGACATTCAAATATGCAAATATTTTATGCCACTGAAAGAAAAAAGAGAGAGAGGGAAGGAATTGGAAAGTCACATTTGAAATGAAATGCGCTAAAGATGTAAGCAAATCAGAATTTATACTTCTGGATTATAATTAAATTGCTGTCATTATCAGAGAAGAGTGAGAAATGTGATCAGATCTGGTCCAGAGTCTTGTCACAGCTGAGACCTGTGACCCGGTGTCCAACAAACCACTGTAGAAGTCATGGCAATATTCGCAGCCCTGGGGGAACACCTTGTTCTCAGCCTGATCCAAAGGGCCCATTTGTGAAAGGGCAGCAAAGAAGTCAGAACATTCATCTTTATCCCATGCTCAATAGGAAATACTTGTTTATTTAAGATATAGAATGTCTTTAAAATTGTAGGTTAAAGTTCTTCCAAATAAGCTGGCCGCAGTGACCCGTGGCTTTAATCCCAAGCCTAGGATGGGAGGCTGAGACTGGGAATCGCTTGAATCCTTGGGTTCAAGACCCTCCCTGGGCAGCATAGCAAGACCTAGTCTCAAAAAATAGCTAGGCGTGGTGGTACACGCCTGTAAGCCCAGCTACCTGGGAGGCTGAGGCTGGGGATCGTTTGAGTTCAGGGTACCCCAGGCAATGAGAGTCTGCGGTTCTGTGGGCAACATAGCAAGACCTAGCCTCAAAAAAAAAAAAAAAAAAAAAAAAAGTTCTTCCAAACAACCATAGAACTGCTTGTAAACCTCAAGTGGGATTTCTAGAGGTTGTGAGGGAATGAGCAAAGTCAATCTTATTGTCTCAAATGGTGAAGTGGAAAAAAAAATCACCAGAAGTCCCAAATCAATTTGGGTCACACCATGAATAGCTGAGCTATATTTGACCCAGGCACTTAATCTCTCACAGCCTCTGTCTTTTCAAGCAAGTTCATGAAGTTAGTCTCAAATACTTCAAAGTTGCCATCTAGATCTTGGCTTCTAGGAAAAGTTGTAGTAGAAAGATTCAAATTGGACAGATCCTAGTTTAAGTGATAGCTTTACTATTTAGTAATTGCACTGTTTCATAACAAGAGCCCTGGTCTTTCATCTGTGACACAGGGATGGTAATGTCTCCTATCTCACAAGGTGATTGGACGTTTAAATGCAATTATGTGAGTAAAGCACTTGGGTGCTTTACATAGGGTATATATGGTATTACTTCCTCGCTCTTATAATTTCTTTGTGATGGAAGTCACAGAAGACAACTAGATCAGATGAAAGGGAGTTTAAAGGCCAGGCATGGTGGCTCATGCCTGTAAGCTTCAGCCTATGAAGCAGCCGGGGCTAGGGATCGTGGTTCGAGTCCCACCTGGGGCCCATAGCGAGACCTAGTTCCAAAAAAATAGCTGGGCGTGGTGACGTGCACCTGTAATCCCAGCTACCTGGGAAGCTGAGGCTGGGGATTGCTTGAGTCTGTGGTACCCCCGGCAATGAGAGCCTGCGGTTCCACAGGCAAAAATAAGAAGACCTAGTCTCAAAAAAAAAAAAAAGGGAGTTTAAGGGGCTATACCTGCAATACTGTGTTCCAGCCAGATGAGGTCGCTTTGGAAGATCCAGATTCAAATCCATCAGACATTGAACTGGTCACTTAATTGCATCACTATCCACGGCAGATTTTTTTTATTTACAGTTGGTATCTGATATCAGTTTATACTTATGATGCCCTACCATCATAGGGGGTGTGCAATGAGTGAACAGCAGTTATTTTTACTAACTAATAATAATGGGTGAACTTTACTGTCTGATACCCCACCTAGTCCCATAAATCATATAAAGATCTCCAGAAGTGAATTTTATTTTATTTTATTTTATTATTATTTTTTTGAGGCTAGGTCTTGCTATTTTTGCCCATGGAACCGCAGGCTCTCGTTGCCCGGGGTACCACAGACTCAAGCAATCCTCAGCCTCAGCTTCCCAGGTAGCTGGGATTACAGGCATGCACCACCATGCCCAGCTATTTTTTTTGGAACTAGGTCTCACCACGGGCACCAGGCGGGACTCGAACCACGATACCTAACCCCGGCCGCTTCATAGGCTGAAGCTTACAAGCACGAGCCACCATGCCTGGCCTGAATTTTATTTTGTTTTAACTTTTTCAGTAGCATTTTCTCCCTGACTTGACACAGACACCAAAATTTGTTGATTTAATTCATTAAATGGATGAATTCCACTGGCATTTGTGCCATAATTTTTAAGAGACCTACTATTTGCCATACCCTCTGCTAGAAAAAAATAGAGAGGGACTTTTTTTGGTTTGATAAAATATAAAAATTCTGATTATCAACCAGTTTGGCTCCATAAGAGCTTTGAGCATAATGAAAGAAATCTAGGGAAACACATCATATTAGCTACCTATGACTATTTAACCAATTATTCCAAAACAGTGATTTGAAACTTCCCTTATAGAATTCCTATTGATGGAAATGCAAACTGGTCCAGCCACTATGGAAAGCTGTGTGGAGAGCCCTCAAACTACTGAAAATGGAACTACCATTAGATCCAACAATCCCACGTCTGGGATCTACCCAAAGAATACAAAAACATTAATTTAAAAAGACACCTGTACTGAATGTTTGTTATAGCACTATTTACAATAGCCAGGATATGGAAACAATCCAAATGCCCCAAAACAGACAAGTGGATCAGAAAGTTATGGTATATGTACACAATGGAATATTATTCATCAATCAAAAAAGACAAATTTTATGTATTTGTGATAACATAGATGGACCTAGAAGGAACCATGTTAGGGAAAATAAGCCAGAAAGATAAAGAGAAATATAAGCTGATCTCACCCATATGCAGGATATAGGAAAAACAAACTAAAAAGAGGACAAAGAAAATTTTAAACTCCTAGCAAAACTAAAGCACAGAGCAAGAGAGGGAAAGGGAGGTAAAATCAGGGGAGGGATGGACACAAGAGATTAAGATGATGATCCATGGGTGACATGGTGGTGGGAGAACCTCATGTTAGACAATGATGTAAAATATGTATGTGCAATCAATTTTAAAAAAACTAACAAAATAAAGAATAGAATTTCTATTGAATCTTCCCATATATAGTATAGGAATCAAAGATCCCTATAGTATCTAAGAAAAGCAGCTTTTCTAGATGGCTCTGCTATATTGTCTCGTGAGATTGCAATGAGATGTCAGTCTAGGATGCCATCATCTGGAGGCTTGACTGGGGCTGGAGGATCCACTTCCAGATGATTCCCTCAATCTGCCTGGAAATTTAGTTTAGTGGCTGACAGGAGTTTGTCCCCAGTGCAGATCTCTAGAGGACTGCTAGGTCCTCATTCCATGGCCTCACTTCCCACAGAGAAAGAAAGATCCAAGAGCAAGGTGCAATCTACAATGCCTTGTGTGACCTGGTTTTAGAAAGTTTACGGTAACTGCTACAGTGTTCTAATGGACACACAGGTCAAGTGTATTGAGCGTGTGAGAGGATAGTGATGGAGATGAGGCTCTTTGGAGGTTCTATGGGGCTGGTTAGCACACAGCTCATTTGCCAGATAGAGAATTCCCATTTTAGACCATGGAGAAGGATACTGAGGCAGCAATTCTAACCAGAGACAAAGAGAGAAAATAACAGAGGCATCCATTGGGGTAAAGAGCAGGGGAAGCAATAGAATCCATCCAATAAGTTTCACCCTTGCCACCAAGGCAGATGGGACAGGAGGTAAAGACAGGAAGGAGATGTGAAAGGGACAAGGATGGTGGACCTGGAAGGGTTAATGTTCCTCTCTGGGAGAACAGTGAGCAGTGAGAAGAGAAAAACCAACTTAGTAGCAGCAGAACTAACCAAGTTATCTCCATGGTACCTTCGGGCTCCAAAGTTTGGGGATGCGAGGGGAGAGGGAGGGTTCAGGATCAACCCATCTCTCTGGGCTCAGCCTATGTTCTCTTTTCCTTCAAGGCAACAATTCAACTTCATGCATTTTGTACAAACTGTCTTGGGACTCCTGTTCTCTCTCCCTCCCACTGAATTCCAAGCCTCCAGGATCCTCGGACAAACCCAAGAAAGAAGCATTTATAAAGACCTTTAATTAAGATGCTTTACTTGAACATCAGTCTCCCTGAGGCCTATCAGCATGGATCCTGAAACTGGGGCTGGCCAGGAATTTTTTTTCTGAATAATTTATACATAATACTTATCCAACCAATTGAAAAATACAAACATAGAAAGAACTGAAGTTAGTCTGAAAACATTTCTTATAAGGCAGAATTCCAATGCTCTGCTTCCCACTAGGCAGATAAATGTGGTTTCCTCAGGCTGTTTCCTTGCCTGGGGCATTTGCTTAGGGGAGTGCTTGTTGACCCAGTTCTGGAAGGTCCCCAGACAGGCTGTTGGAACTCACTAGTCTCCTCTGGTCTCTGGATCTGGCTTTGCTGACCCTTTGAGAAGACAAGGTTTTCTCTTTACTACCCAAAGCTTGAGGAGTGTCAAAGGTGGCTTCTTCTTTCCCTTCTCCTTCTGGTCTTGGAAATCCCAAAGAAGGCCGGGCACAGTGGCTCATGCCTGTAAACTTCAGCCTATGAAGCGGCCAGGGCTAGGGATCACAGTTCAAGTCCCGCCTGGGGCTTGCAGCGAGACCTAGTTCCAAAAAAACAGCTGGGCGTGGTGGCACACGCCTGTAATCCCAGCTGCCTGGGAAGCTGAGGCTGGGAATGGCTTGAGTCCATGGTACCCCGGGCAACAAGAGCCTGTGGTTCCACAGGCAAAAATAGCGAGACCTAGTCTCAAAAAAAAAAAAAAAGAAAGAAAAGAAAGAAAAAGAAAAGAAAATCCCAAAGAAGAAAGGTGAGGAAAGAGAAAAAAATCCATCCGCCAGCACTTTCTCCTTTGAGGATAACAGAGGAGAGCTAATATGATCCCAGGAGGAGGGGGTCAGATCTGTGGGGAAGGAGGTCTGACCTAAGAGATTGGAAGGTGGTTGCTGACACTGTTTACCCTGGTGAGTAACGCAATCAGCACAGATTCACTCAGTCACCAAGCTGGTTGTCCCTCCAGGGAGAATGGGGCAGGGACCCGCTAACTGTGAGAAGGAAAGGCAGCTGGATCCTAGTCACCCATGTAAAATTGATGTCTTCTGACAAGAAAACCTGCTGAGATCTGCGACCTGTGGCTCAAGGAGAGCAACTTGTACCCTGTAGTACCAAGCTTGGTGTGGGGACCTAACTTGGCAAAAACACAATATGCAAATGACAGATCCACCAAAGGAGGAGTCAAGATGCAAAAGCAGAGTTCAGAGATAACAGCATTTCCCTGAAATCTTGGCTCAGCACAAAGAGCTATTTCACCTCCACATCAGTGAAGGAACTTTTTTTTTGGAGACTAGGACTCGCAATGTTGCCCAGGGTTGTCCTGAGTCTGTCCTGAGTCTGCCCAGAGTCTGTCCTGCAGACTCAAACGATCCCCAGTCTCAGCCTCCCAGGTAGCAGGGATTACAGGTGCCTACCACCTGTCTGTGGCAGGTCTCACTATATTGTCCAGGGTAGTCTTGAACCCACAAACTCAAGCGATCCCTGTCCTCTTGCTTTGCTTGGATTATAAGCACATGCCACCGTGCCTGGCTTCAGGGAACTTCTTAATTACCACCCATCTCCTTCCCAATCTGCCTCACTGCCCACAATTATGGTAGACTCGGATGGAGGATTTACCTCCAGACCTTTACTTGCTATGTAACCTCTACAGCCAGGAAAGCTTCCAAGTCAGCTCAGATCATCTGGAGTATTGCAAGAAGGTGCCAAGCACTCTAGTTGTTTCACAAAGATAGTATCAGACCTGGGTTCAAATCTTACCATTTTAGAACCATCTTGTCTCCAATTTACTCAAACTCACATTCTTCAATTCCTCTAGTATGATGTTACTGAAAAGTGGAATCTGCAGATTCTCCCTTCAACATGAGTAGAAGCATAGATGAGTCCCCAACCCTCAGTTCTGTGGCTCTTATAAAGATTAAATGAACTAACATGTGTACATGTTTGGCACATAGTAGGACCCAAAGATTCTCAAGTGGATTGTTGGGTCTGTGTTTCATTGAAGACTCTCCACTAGTGAAGGAGGCAAGAAAGAAAAAAGTTCAGAGCCAGGGAGTTGATGTCCCGGATGCTACTGTACAGTATTCATATCATCCACAGTTCAATAGCTAAAAACAGCAGTTTGCTTTTATGTATAGTTCTGTGGGCCAAAGATGACACAGAGGCAGGCTCGACTGAGTACTTCCCTTATCAGCATGTCCCCTGCACATCTGCTCAGATATTGACTGAAGCTGTAGTCCCTTGAGGGCTCCATTTTGTGGGACATCAGGGCCTCACAAGTTCCTTTGACACACTGACTTCCTACCAGGATCCGGTGGGGCTCTGCTGTCTCCCCGACTCATGGGCAAGACACTCGGTGCTTCCTACAGAGCAGAGCATTGAGAAAAGTGCTGGATTTGTTGGTGGCAGCAGGTCGTATCCTTCCTCATGGGCACTCCCTTCTTTGTATCTGTTTTACGCCAAGAAGTTTTTATTTACCTAATTCTCCACTCTTTGCTATATCCATTCATTTCTTTTTCATCCTCATTCATGCAAAAGACATTTATTTAAGTACTACTTTGCACAAAGCAAAACCAAACCTCTATTCTTTATTGTTTAGTAGAGTTTCCATTGCCTCCTGAAGGGGTCCTCTCTAGTTCCTGCGTCAGACAAGAGCCCCCAAGGAAGCGACACCTACCCATGGTCCACAGGGCCCTGTGTGAAGAACAAAGGTTGGTTCTGATGAGAATCGCTAGGGTTTGGGATCACACTTGTGGCAGAACACAGGGCTGGTTTGGCGGGGCAAGAGATAAGGGTGGTCCAGGGGCAGGAATTTAGACTATCTGAGACACAGGCCTCCCCTGAATTTGTGGATACCATTGATCCCAGAGTGGGATGAGGCCAAGTGAGCCAAGGATATCCAGACCAGGTGTGACCAGTGACACCAGAAAAGAGAGCTGAAGAATAGGCTAATTCCTTCTCCCTCTCTTTTTCCCTGGGGTTTAGGTTCCACAAGTAATGTCATCAGCATTGAGGGGAGAGATAAAGTCACTTTCCTAGTGGCTTTAAATTGCCCCATATGGTCAGAGGCAGCCTGTCTAATGGGTCCTATGACTTTGGAGACAGAAGAGAAAGTCACTGAACTGGTAACCCCAGCTCTGGTGTTGCCCGCTCTCATCTTTAGGGAGAACAGGATACGGGGGACCACAAGAGAACCTTGACTCTGGGAAAAAAAAGACTTGCTTTAATTTCCCTGCATTCCAGACATGGGTGAACTTATGTTTCTCCTTCCATAAAATGTGAGGCCTTGGCCACGAGATAAAGCAAAGTCTGTCTACCCCCCAAGGTATATTTGTGTGTCACCTTTTTTAATATGATGGCACATATCTGTATATACAGGATATTCCGGAGAGCACTCAAAATGAAAATTAAACAAGTGGGTCAAAGCTGAACAAACAGAAACAGGTATTTTACATTTTTGAAAAACTGCCCAAAAGTTCATCAATAGCATTCAGTTCTCTTGAGTCACTTCGTGACCTCCAGCTCAATCCATCTCTCACAAATTACAAATCAGCATTAAATCAACATCTCTTACAAATCAACTATAAGATCCTAGTGTCAGAAGGTCACACGAATCTGTACCTCCGTCCTCTGAAAAGAATGACTTTGAAAATAATTTAAGGTACAGGGGAGGAGGCATCTCCTAAGCAACAGCCAGGGAAAGATTAACCAAATTATACCAAGACAGCAAACACCCTGATGCTGATTTATGCATGAGATAAACACTTAATGTCTCAAGTTACTTTTTGAACTTGGTTCTTCTTGTCCCACATCATGATGTCTGTCTCTAGACTATTGATTCTTCAAAAGCAAGTCTTTGTCTTCAATGATCTTTTTTTCCAAAAAAAAAAAAAAGATAAACAAGTTCGTGAATCTGCAAGTTTCTCACCCAGGTGGAGAACATGACCCCAGCTGCACCTTGAGGAAGACTTTGAGAGTGCTCCCTCCTCATTGTTCCTCTTCTGGTCCATTCATGGTCCCTCAGGCAAGAAGCTTATGAAATAGGGAAACATACATGGGGCAATTAAAGGAAGGGGAGTCCTCCTGCCTCAAGCTAAGGATGAATTTTTTGGGATTGCTGGTGAAGCCCTGGCAGAGAGAAGGACTATGCCAAAGATAAAGTGATGCCAGTAATTAGGAGCAAAGGGTCTGTAACTGGAAAAAGTGGACTAGAGAAAATATTTGTCAGGGATACATGATTAAGTATTAGAAGTTAGATACCAAAACTGAGATATACAGAGATCTGAGGTGCCATTAAAGTCAAGTTAGAGAGTCTACAAAGCGGGAAGGGTAGCCTTCATGGGTTTCAAAGATTAATGTGAACTTACCCAAGGAGTGGGCGCATCTTTACATTTTTAATTCTGGGATACATGAGGGATCCTCACTGGTCACACTTGCTGCCCTATTATCCAAATTGATTAGGAAATAAGAGAGCCTAAATCCTTATGTGTCCATTCCTCCCCAAGCACGTCAGGTTGCTGTATCTTGCGGTTCCCTGGAACAGGGACGTGCACCGCAAGCTGGCTCCCGACTCCGAGTCTCACGCCTTCCACGGGGAGCTCACACCCATCTCTGCAATTCTCCTTGATCGTGGCTGTTCCATGGGTATTTTTAGCTTGGCTTCTTGGCAGTTTCTCAAATGCTTTACAAGATGCTTGTGGGTACATATGGAAAACTACATAGGACAAAATTGGGGAGCTCTCCTGAAACCTACCGATTGCATCTTTATTCTGCAACACCCACCTCCGAGGGCCCATGTCTTGCTCTTTGTCCCAATTTTGCTCTCTGACAACGATTGGGTGCCAGAAACCTATACTGCATGTAGCCTAATAAATCAACCTGAACTTTGGCATGAAATAAAAGAGAAAGCTTTTAAGGTTATTACTTTTTTGTCATTAGGCAGAGTCGATTTTCCAAAGGACTAACTTTTATTTGACTTGAAGGGGCTAAGCGAATGACTTCTGAGCAGAAGACTGAATGGGGGCAGGGTGAGGAAAGGGCACCAGGAGGGCAAATTTGCCTATTTGACATCTATGGAAAGCACATCTTCTCCATCTACGAAAAAAGTTTAGGAACTATGGCAACAAGACAACTGAAAGTGGGCCAG
Organism: Uropsilus gracilis; assembly: GCA_004024945.1. Lineage (NCBI taxonomy): Eukaryota > Metazoa > Chordata > Mammalia > Eulipotyphla > Talpidae > Uropsilus > Uropsilus gracilis. The sequence continues at coordinate 40,798 of PVHY01006784.1, read as the reverse complement.
GCAGACGTTGTTGACATCAGAGTAGCATGAACTGTCCTATGAGAATGAGAGATTGTTGAATCCCCTTCTACAGACCAAATTTAAAAATACTCTTCTAGCTGGGCACAGTGGCATGTACTTGTAAGCGACAGCTTATGGAGTCGCGACGGGGTCTGAGGATCATGATTTGAGTCCTGTCTGGGGCAACACAGTGAGACTTAGTCCCCCAAACATAGCTGGGCATGGTGGTGCGCCTGTAATCCTAGTTACCTGGGAAGCTGAGGCTGGGGATTGCTTGAGTCCATGGTGTCACGGGCAACGTGAGCCTGCAGTTCCACAGGCAAAAATAGCAAGACCTAGTCTCAAAATAAATAAATAAATAAATAAAAATACTCTTCTTAGAAGATGTTTAGGAAAAGGGGAGGTAGCCTAAATGTAAATTTAACTTAAAGTGAGGATAGGGTGAGCCACAGGTAGCTGGAGTAATGGGAAGAACCTTGAGGAAGGAGCAACGTGATATGATCAGCCCTTTAACAAGATTTTGGGTTCCTTTCCTACTCAAGAAGGCATTCAGTGACAATTTTTAGACCCTTTCAAGTTCTAGTAGTATATAACTCTGGAGGTCTCATCCAGCTTGAGAAGAATTTTATTTTAAATGGTGAGTCCTGCTTGTGAGGGTTTGTAAGGCGACACCACAAATAACTGACAAGTCAATTTTCTCAATTACTTGTGGTACAGTCTTGGCTTTCTCTAATGCCACAAAGAAGAGTAGGTCATGGGGCAGGCAGAATGCAGGCTCTCCGAAAACCCTGTTGATGGTGGTAACGGGGCTGATAGTCTTTGAATTAAAAAAGACCTTTATACAATATGCCAGGGGTGAGTGTAGAAGGTGGGGGAGGGGAGGCAGAGAGAAAGTACAGAGAACCAAGACCTTCTTTCGGAGAAATTTCCACTTGGGGATGCAGAGAAGTGGGGAGCTACACCGATCCCAGTCCATGGGAGAGAAGAGACCTAGACAAAAGAAAACAGGTACATCTATTTCTAGACAATTCAGAAGGACAACTGGGAGACACTGACCCCATCACAGCACTCGTGCCAAGATGTTTCATGTCCCTTTCAGACATGAAGCGGGTGACAGAGAGGGCAGACCCCCAGTTCACTCCATGCAGGTGATAGATGTTCCTGCCACCGAGTGACAGAGAAGCCACGTTCCTGCAGAGAGGCAGTCACAGGGCAAGCAGCATGGTCAGGACTGATCACAGCTGCCCCTACTCAGTCACACACACGTGCCAGGTTCCTGTTCAGCACCACTTTCCCCTGTCTCGAATCCCATTGCTATGTCCTTCCAGTGAATACATCAGCTTGTCGTGGTCATCCCAGCCAGGGTAGGAAACCTGGTGATTCGGTGCTAGGTGCCCATCTTCCTTGATTTATGAAAGACTTTTCTCACATGTGAAATGATAGGTGTTATCATTTGCCCTGCCTGTGGTCTTTTTTCCCCTCCTCTGATCCAGTCTTCTTTTGTTGATGCTAAAGAATCAGAGTTTCCAAATTCGTAAACTACATGCTTTGCCTCCTAAAGCTAAGTATAGGTCACTGCCAGCCTGTTCTAGGGTAGTAATGTGATACAGATGCAAATACATAGGAGCAGTCATGTTCATGCATGCTGTCACTGCCGTCCTCCCTGTTGAATGAATCCCTTTCATCCTAGACTTAGTGGCCAGACCTTGGACGTCTTCTGCCCTCCTCACCTGGAGAGATGTCTTGCTTCTATCTTCCTTTTTTGCTGGCTGTCTTCTCCCCTCCCTTGTTAAAACCATCTTTTTTCCCCTTGGAGATATGTCTTAACTTTCCTCTCCCTTTACTGTTATTTCAGCAGTTCTGCTATTTAGCTCTATAGTGTCATAGCAGACAGTTGGTAGGGAAGGAACCGTGTTAAATGATACAGCATCAAAATCCAGGATGGGCTTCTTGGTGGCTAGAAAACTCTCTTCAAAATTCACTGCCATTTTCTTGCTTGGCAGAGATTTGCAATCTGGCCAGAAAAAAGAGTATCCTTTCGTCGCACTGCTTGCTCACCCTTCCTATGCAACACATTCCAAGAGGCCACCCAGTGGACCTTTCCTGCAAACCATGCTGTCACTTCCATTCCTCCCCTGTGGAAGGTGACAAGGCAGCAATCAGAGCATGGGTGTGTCAATCTCTGCTCTAGAGCCCTAAGGGCTTCTTGTTAGAATACCTGCATACTGTGCACTGTTGTGCATATTCTTCCCAGCCCACTTACATGATGAAGACTGGGGAGAAAGAGGGCTTTCTGACATTAACGCAGATGCCTGGCTAGCTCTTAGGTGCTGGGTCACATGAGCAGCTCCTGTCTCTCCCCTGGCCTCAGTCTCCTGACCCATAATAGAGTTCCCAGGGGAGTCAGGAAAGCTCTGCCATGTCCACATTCCAAGAAGCATCATGCCGGCACGGTGGCTCGTGCCTGTAAGCTTCAGCCTATGAAGCAGCAGGGCCTAGGGATCGCGGTTCGAGTCCCGCCTGGTGCCCGTAGTGAGACCTAGTTCCAAAAAAAATAGCTGGGTGTGGTGGTGCATGCCTGTAATCCCAGCTACCTGGGAAGCTGAGGCTGAGGATTGCTTGAGTCTGTGGTACCCCGGGCAACAAGAGCCTGCGGTTCCATGGGCAAAAATAGCAAGACCTAGTCTCAAAAAAAAAAAAAAGAAGCGTCATGATGTGGTAAAAAGAAAATGAACCTTGTATCAGAAGGTATTGACTGAGCTCTTACTAATTATGACCTGTCATAGGATGAGACTCAAATAATGAAAGAAGCTGATCTCCCTCTCTCTCTCTCTCTCTGTCTCTCTCTCTCATACACACACATCTTTAAGGATCTAGAAGGGGATTTTAAAGTCAAAATCATATAATATGCTGGGCAAGCATGTAAGGAAGCTGTGTGGGTCTTTAAGACCCCCTGAGTCCTAGCAGTTCACCATTCTAATTCTTCATAGACTCATTAATCCCAAAGTCAGGGTTATAATCACCAGCAATTACAAAACCAATCATTTATTGAAAACCTACTGTGTAGCATTCTACTCTTTCCCTTGAAAGGCTTAAATATAAGTGGGTTTTTTTCCCACCACTAAAATACTAAACAGCATGTGCCTAGTGACAAATGACAGAATCACTGAGGCAAAGTGTCCCAGACGCAGGGTAGTCAAGTGACCCATAAGGAATTAAGGAGATGGCCCACTCTTCCCACCCCCAATGGCCTAGGGCTCCACTTGATCTTGACCTTAACTAATTTCCATTTAAAGTCAGAAGAAGTCAAGTGAAATGGGTCATTGAGAGGATTAAAAACTCCAAGTTTTTAGTTTTCAAAGATGGCAGATGGTCCTCAAGGCTTCCATAGAAGCACTCCCTTGCTGGTCCCGAGATGTGGGGAGCAGTATTAAGAGAAGTTCCCCTGTCATGGGCCTAAAGGAGAAGGAAACCACTCAGAGCTGTGTTCATCTGCTTTCAATGGAACCACCTGTAGGCAGAGACTGCTTTGATGGAACCAATCTTAGCATATCTCTGACTTACAAAGGGGAATCACCAAGAACCCTCCTTTCCACTTCAAAATGAGGAAACTATAGTACAAAGTAGAATGAACTGACCCAGACTTCAAATCCATTAGACTAGAAACCTGCAGAGGACAGGGAGATGTCGAGTTCCCTTCTCCCTAGTCTCCTGATCTCCACACCTCTTCCCACAGTGAGTGGGTTTCTGCTGACCATGACGCAGGCACTTGGAGCCTAGGAGACAGCTTGCAGGAGAAGAGAAAGATGAAGGACCTTCTATAGGATGCCAGGTACACTTTTCCTGTAAATCACTTGCTATTCCCACTGGCATCTCAATCAGCAATCTCTTTGGAGGCAGGGGAGATCCCAGTGTCCTCTTGCTCCTAGACAGGGAATCCTGACCAAACAAACCTATTTTCCCTCCAGCTCACTCTACCACCTGAACAGGGCAGATTCACCACCATCATTAATGACCTCACTTCCAGGAGGAGGTCTTCCAGTGCCTGGACCCTTTTTTGCTTTTGTTTGGATTTCCTGAATGTTTTGGAGGGAGAGGATAGTTTTACAGCTAGAAGGTCATCTGTCTAATTCTCTTGCTTTTCACAAAGTTCAGTGATTCGCCAGGTTCCCATATCTAGTTCACAGGACCCATACCTGGGTCTCCCAGCCCACACCTGGGTCTCCCAGCTCTCCTGGTTGGAGAGCTTGTCCCACTGGCATCCTGACCCCAGTGACAGGACTATTCATAAGTACACAGCCATCTGCTGGTGGAAATATTCCCAGTGACTTAAGGCAACTGGACGCTCACCCAGTGCTCTTCCTTTTGCTTTCCCAGATGAGAAGAGGGGCAGCATTCCCTCAGGTGTTTCCCCTCAGCCTTATTTGCCCACTTAACCCTTATTTCCCCTCCAGTGCTCCAACCCTCACCCTCTCAGAGAAGCTCCCCAGCTTGATTTGACTCCCCCTGCTCTGTTTTAAATCTTCATCATAGTCCTATATAGGTCCATAGTGTTTCAGTGATGCAGTTCATTTATTTGACTGCCTCCTCATTCAAGCGAGCTCTCCCCACAGAGGAGGGGAAGGACTCTTTCAGGTGACAGTACATCCTCGGCATCTGGCATCATGCGTGGCACAGGGTAGCTATGGGGTAGGAATTTGGAGAATGTGTACAGAGCTGCCTCTATGGCCAGCAGGCATCTGGTCAGCTGAGAGAGCCTTCCTCTGGGGCCCTTGAGCCTTCGTGCCCTTCCTGCTTGGGGAGAAGGGAGCCATCTGATGGTGAGAGAGCAGCTGTGCAGATCACTGGAAGGAGAAACAGGTGGTGTGGAGGAGGCACCTGGAGGTGGAGATGAGAGAAGGATACACTCGCAGATAGGCATGGGGAGGATGATGATGACAAGTCCAAGTGGAAGAAAACCATGAGAGTCATCAGGAAAATCGTGATCCAGCTCAGATGCAGGTGAAATCAAAGAGTTGGAAAGGAGGAAGGTCTGGAGCCCAAGTAACAAAACCAGGAGGGTCAAAGAAGCTCAGACTCCTGTGATTTCATCCTGAGTTTATCCTGAGTGTTTTTGCTTCTCCAGGCTGGGTTTCCAAAGGGTTCTGCCTCCATGTATTTCTCCTGTACACTGCCAGGCCAGGGAAGACCCTTGTGGCACACAGCCCTTAATACCCTGCACGGAGTGCCCCGACAAAAGGCTTGAGGGAAGGCATGTTTGGTGGAGCCATTTGTTGTTCAGCTACCAGAGATATGCAACCATGTGGTCTGCAGAGTTTCCAGTAAGGGAGGCTGTCAGCCAGGGGCTTGGGGACCTGAGATTCACTCTTGTTCTTCTACCAATGAGATTTTTGGTAAACCATTTAAGGTACCAGTGTCTTAGCCTGGACTTCTAAATGTTATCTTCTAAATCTCTGCTTCCATCATCCCCTGTCCATTAAGCTTCACCAGTTCACTGGATTCTGATCTGCTGTCCTATTGCCCACATCCAGGGCACTGTTATTGCATCTTAAATGCCTGGTAGTGACAGAACTCAGCAAAGCCCTAGCTGTGACAAAAACTCAAAGTAGGTAGACTCAAGGAGGACCAAGACCCCAGATGGCAAATATTTTCCCAAGTGGAAATACTTTCCCCATGGTTGCCTACTGACTGACAGCAGAAGGGAGGAAACAGAACAAGGCCAGCAGCCTGGGTCCATTCAGCTTCCCTTCCCCTTCTCTTCTGCTCCTGTGTGTGTTGGCGGGGAGGAGGCACGTAGTGATAAAACCTCCTATTAAAACTCTTTGCAAAGTGGCAGAGGCAGCTGGATGAACCACCCCCTCGAACAAGCTCTTTTCTCCCTGGAAGAGGCCAACTTGACTTGGTACCATTTGTTCCTCCTTCTCCTCGCTTCTCTTCTATTAGCAACTCTATCTAGATGCTAATGGCTGTGGTTCCTGCATTGCAAGACCCAAGACTGCAACCTGGAATCCTAAGGGGGGGAGGGGGGAAGGTTCACGTTCGCAATGGAGTTTTTTATTGCCATGGGGGCTGGTAGAGGTTGGAGACTGTGTGAGGAGCAGTTCTCTGGGAGAAAAACTGGAATTCTGGAGATGGAGAAGGGCCTTCGTTGGCTCCAGGTCCCTCCCACCAGTGAAGGCTATGCCTCCACTAGGTGTAAGAACTGGAATTTTTATTTGTAATGACCTCTTTGGGTAAAGTTCTGGGCTAGTTGGCTACCCAACTTAATGATTAAATCACCCTGATTGTCAGGACGCTTATGGTTGATGGAATGTTCTGGAACCAATCTGCATCTAGGATTCACACAGGTCTGAAACTCAGACCTGCCAATGGACACTTCTGAAAAAAAAATCAAACAATTTGTAGTAAACACTGGAGATGGAAGGAGAGCTCTGCAGAAATTGTACCTGCTGGACAGAGTGGCTCAAGGCAAATATCCCCAGAATCTCAGGAGGCTGGGTTGTCTCAGGGCAGGAAGGAACAAGCAAGAATGGAGGATGAAAAGAGAAGTTCTCTTGGTGAGACCTGGCTGAATCAAACTCCCTTGGGTGGGCCACCCTACACTGTGGGTCCGCACAAGAACTCTGAGGCTTATGGGGGGGAAGGAAGATTCCATGGGGAGAAGACTGAATTCTCCAATTTATTTTTGACCTTAAAGAAATGACATCACTCAGCTACTTAGGAGGCAGAGACTAGGAATGACTGCGGCCTGTGGGTCTGAGACTACCCTAGGCAACATAGTGAAACCTAGCCAGGTGTGGTGGTACGTGCCTGTAATCCCAGCTATCTGGGAGGCTGAGGCTAGGGGGTCACTTGAGTTCGTAGGTTTGGGTCTACCCTGGGCAACATAGCAAGACTTAGTCTCAAAAAAAAAAAAGAAAGAAAGAAAAAGAAAAAAAGAAATGGCATCACTAACTTCATCTATATTGCATCTTCTATCAATCACCCCAAATTTGCATTCCTACAGAATCTACTCCACCTTCTGCTAACGGGTCAAGTTTTCCTACATACCCATTGAGATAAAGAGTGCATTACAAGTTCTCAGAGACTTGCACTTGGTGCCACACCTGAGATGGGGCACTTGGTGAGCCCATGTGAGACCTGGCAGAGGCCATGACACAGCTGCTCACCCCCCATCACAGTGAGACCATGAACCCCCTGAACTAAAGTATCCTGCTCATTATATACTCAGCATTTTGAGCGTTCAGTTTGCTGACTTCAAACTTTTAAGACCCTGAACCCAAAACAGAAAGCAACAGCACAATCTAGGTCTCCTCAAAAGCCAACTGGGCATTTTCAAGATAGATGTACTTTTTGGTGAGTATACTTTGCAAAGACAATTGCCAAAACAAAACATTATTTTATTAAATGTTGGTTTCTTGGTTTTTTTTTTTTTTTTTTTCAGATTTGCATCTTTGTGTTACCCAATTTATATTCTGTTGAGACAGCAATTCATAATCTAAACCTGGTCTCTTTAGAACAAAGAGAAAAATTGAAGAGTCTATCATTTCTTCCTGAATAGATTTCCTTGCTATCTGAAAGCAGATCACACTGATCTGGTATGTATGGGGGGAGAGGGGCGCGGGGTCATCTAGGTATGCTCCCATGTTTTCCATGTAAATGAATAAGGATAGTTTTCCAGACCCCAAACTCACTTGCCAAATAGGAGCACTCTGCTTTCAGATAGAGGGGAAAACTGTCAGACACATGCTGGGTGCAGCCTCTGCCCAGGACATACATTCACTATTCCCCTTCCAGGTTCAGTCCCATCTCTGCTGCACATGCCACTCACTTCCACGCTGTGACCCCTAGGACTAGAGCATTCGTCCTCCTTATAGTTGAGGGAACAGAGAGCTATAGAAAGGGTGAGTGAGCTTGCAGCCAGGTAAAGACAAGTCAGGGTTCAAGCCTAGGTCTCTGGACTACACAGCCTGGGTTCAACATCGCTCAGCAGAGAGCCCCCAAGTCCCCTTTCTTCTAATATAGGCACACACCTGCTCGGCACACTGGCTGTGTCAGGGGCTCTTGTCCACCCGATCTCCTCATCTAACTATTGGAAAATTGACCAAGAAAACTCTGACTCAGAGTTTCAACGGTTTCCCAACTTAAGAAATGCTGCTTTTGCAGCTGACTCTGAATCACACACCTTCTCCCTCCGCCTCTCCTCCAGACTGGGAGTGGAGCAGGTGAGGCAGGCGGCAGTGCAGCCCTGCGCCAGCAGGATGACGCCCCAGCTTCTCCTCCGCAGATTGATCACCACCCATTATGGCTTCTGACTGGGCTGCGAGTCATTCCCAGTCAGCGTCCTGTCTTGACCCTCGCCTCCCATCTCCCACAGGCTGCCTATGTGTCCAAGATGCTGGCTGCCAACTGCACTTTCCAGCACCCCCAAAAAAGGTAGCCAGGCAGCCAAGTGACTCAAGAATTAGGACCCACCCTCTTCCCCCTCACCATCTGCTCCCAGCACTGCCAGCCTTCTGGGGGCAAAAAGAAAAAGGGACAGGAAATGCCCCCCCCCTTCTAGCAGCCTATGAACCCTCCATTAGCTGATTGGATAATACCTTGTTGTGTTTCTCCATGACGGTGACTAATAAAGCTTTTTCTCATTTCCACTAATTACCCCCCTCCTCACAGCGAAGGATGCCACACAGCCTGGCATGGCCCTAGGGGGTGTTCCATGGCCTGGCCCACCCCCTTCCCTTCACTAGTGTCCCTCTCTGGCCTCGCACGAACACCTGCCTCCCCTCCATGCTGCCAACAAAGCTGGGGCAGCTGCCTTCTGCTCCCTCTGTGGAATTCCTAAGCATCCTCACTTTGGCTGCTGACCCAGGCACATGGGTTCCCAAAGGCTCTCTGCCATCTGCCTGCCTCAGGGGGTATCATCCTGGGCTCCCTGCCTTGAGCTGCCAGCCCCCCACCCCCACCCCGGGACATGAGCGAACTGGCTTAGCGTAGACAGACATCAAGAGCATGGCTGCAGCAAGACTCCATTTACAAGAACTTCCCCGTTCATGTTTCATTAGATCTTCATGTAATCAGTAGTGATTACTACCCGGACCAGCCCCATGACCAAGGGGCATGATTATCCCTGCCCTCCAGAGAGGAGAACTGCACTCAGCACCCACACTCGGCTTAGAGCTGGTGTAGCTACAGCCCAGGGGGCCCAGCATGAGGATTATGAAACACCCCCCTGGAACCCTCGCAGCAGGACTCCTAAACTCCAGAATTCAGTGAAGCAGGGGTTGAATCTTACTCTATTAACTCAATTTTATTTGGTAATAGACAGTAGCCAAAGCACATTTTAAATGAGTGTCAACTCTTTTAATTCTCTTAATTGTCCTTTGGGGTAGGAATTATCTGTACCCTCAGTCTGCAGCTGTAAAACAGGGACCCAGGCACAGAGCTAAGAAGGGGAGCGAGCGGGTAATTCTGCGGTCAAGTCCAGCAGTCTGGCACCAGGCTCCTACCCTTTCCGCTAAGCTGTCCCTCACTTCTCCAGTCTCGAACTGTATAAACTTGGACACAGCATTTAAGTTTTTTGTTGTTTCAACAGTCTCATCTTTTAAATGGCAGTGGTAAAAGAACCTCCCTCATCTTGTTCTGTGAGTTAAAGTGGATGATGCAGCATGTACAGAAAGCAGTCCGTTCAGGCCAGGCATGGTGGCGCATGCCTGTAGGTGGAAGCCTAAGAAGCCACGGCCGGGGTCAGGGATCGCAGTTCAAGTCCTGCCAGGGGCACGTAGCGAGACCTAGTCCCCAAAAAATAGCTGGGCATGGTGGCGTGCACCTGTAATCCCAGCTACCTGGGAAGCTGAGGCTGGGGATTGCTTGAGTCTGTGGTACCCTGAGCAACATGAGCCTGCAGTTCCACAGGCAAAAATAGCGAGACCTAGTCTCAAAAAAAACAGTTCTCTCAGGGCGAGGCTGAGATCTGCCCAGTGAGCCCAGGGCCAAGCTGAAGACAGAGGAGACCTGAGGAAGGAAAAAGTGAGATGGCATCAGGAGGGTAACAGCAGGTCCCCCTTCCCAGAGCCCCACAGTAGAACCAATGGTAGGTTTGGGGAAGGGACTAGAGTACAGGCCATGTTCTCCTGCCCTACACTGGTCTTGCTTCTTTTTCTAACACTCAGGCCAGCTTGATCAGCTGGGTCTGGGATAGTTCTGATTCTAAAAGCAGTGACTCCCCTGAAAGTTATTACCTACAGGGGACCTAAGTTATCCTTGGAAATCTGATAAGAATCTTAAATTCTTTCTTTAAAAAAATTCAGACAGATTCACAGACTTGTCCTTAGATGTTCAGGGGCAATCACTACCTCACCCAGGGGCCCATTTAACCCTGAGTTGATGAGCCTCTTTCTTATATCATCAGGATGCATCCTCATAACCATATGGCTAGGTTTGCCAAGCCTTTTCCTTTCCAACTTCATACCTTGGCACAGGTTCTCTCTCTCTCTCTCTCTCTCTCTCTCGTTCTCTCTCTCACACATACTTTCTCTCTCACACACACTCTTTCTCTCCCCTCTCTCTCTCTCTCACACACACACACTCTCTCTTTCTCTCCCCTCCAACCCCTAAACTAAAACCAAAAAGCACTTGACCATTGCTCAGGCCAGTGCAAAAGCAGCAGCGACAGTTGCGATGCATTGGTGGTGGCTGTTGCTAGGGAGCCAGGAGGCCAGGGTGGGGGAGGCGAGTGGGCAGCAGCCCAGCAGGGCAGTCCCCCCTCCCCCCACCATGCATGTCTGAACGCCTCAGGCCCTGGAAACGGTGTTCCCAGCTGGCTGCCATGGCAACAGCAGGCTTGGGAAACTATTCATCACGGTCTGGACAGATTTCCCCAGCTTGCTTTTGCTCTTTCTTTTCCTTAAGTAGCTAATTGAGGTGTGAAAGGGTCAGGCGTGACTGGGCAAGGGCCACAAAGGGCAAAGGACTGGTCACATGTCCTACACTGAGAGGCTCCCTGGGAGACTAAGAAGCCAGGGATGGATCTGAACCAGCTCCCAAGTGGGGGCGTTCAAGTGGTGAGGAGGCAACCCCAAAATACAAAGATGTCTGACCCGCATCCAGGGACTCCTGGTCAAGAGCTCTTGTTCCTGCACCAGGACTCCCTGAGGAAAGAGACCTGCTGGTTATGGTCCAGGTAAACCAGCAGCCAGGTGCAGCATCACTTCCAGCAGAGCTATTTGGAAGATGGAGTGAGTAAGGAGGTGTAGTCTGATGGGAAGATGTTAAGAGATTGGAAACTGATGGTCACTGAATCTAATTTAAATGAGGCCTAGGGACAAGTTCAGAAGCTATGAAACAGGTTAAAGTCTTGCCATGGCGTCATAACCACTGGTTTGGTTGTGTTACTTAACATTATCATCATCTAAAAGCACTGTCCTTGTTACCATTTAGTTGGTTGATGATTTTTTTTTTTTTTGAGACTAGGTCTTGCTATTTTTGCCCATGGAACTGCAGGCTCAAATTGCCCGGGGTACCACAGACTCAAGCAATCCCCAGCCTCAGCTTCCCAGGTAGCTGGGATTACAGATGCGTGCCACCATGCCCAGCTATTTTTTGGGGACTAGGTCTCAATAGATGCCCCCGGCGGGTCTTGAACCACCAATCCCTGGCCCCGACTACAGCTTCCTAGGATGCTGCTTACAGATATGCGCCACTATGCCCAGCCTTAGTTGGTTAATGATTAAATGGTGTGCCTATGTCAACTTCATCCTCACGGCAACCCATGAGGTATTGTCTTCCTTTTTGCCAATAAGGAAACAGACTTAAGAGAAGTCAAACCACCTGTCCAAGACAGGCAACCAGAAAGAAGCTGAAATTTGAGCTCCCAGCTGTCTCTCTGCCTATAAATCCCATTTTCCTGACATGGTAGCCCACAGCACAGGGACTCAGCACCACATGAAGTGAGTTGTTCACCTTTCAAAACAAGAACAAACACCTCAGCCTGGGGTTCAGAGTCCTTGGAGTCTAAATTAGAATCAGCTTTTGGATTAGAGCAACCAATCCATCTCTTCTGAACCCCAGCATCCACTGCGGTGATCATTTTGCACCACTTTTTTTGGGTTTTCGTTTTTGGTGTTTTTTTGTTTTTGTTTTTGTTTTTTTGAGACTAGGTCTTGCTGTGTTGCCAGGGGTAGTCCCGATATCATGGACTCAAGCGATCCCCAGCCTCAGCCTTCTAGGTAGCTGGGATTACAGGTGCCCACCACCATGCCTGGCTGCTTTTTTGAGACCAGGTTTTTTTCGAGACCAGGTCTTGCTATCTTGCCCGAGGTAGTCTTGAACCCAAGAACTCAAGCCATCCCTGGCCTCTTTGCCTCCCAGCACTTGGATTACAGACATGTGCCACCACAACTGGCTAGCATCACTGTTTTTAAAACATGTGCAGCAACAGAAAAGTCTCATCAATGACCCAAGGCTCTAGCTGTCTGGTGGTGACTCCCAGGAAACTCCCACAGGAAAAGTACCTTCAAAGGAAATCACTGGAGCCTCCACTGACAAACACCCAGGGGGCATCTCAAGACTCAAGAGCAAAGAGAAGTACTGAGATGATGGAAAGGAAAAGAACTACCATGACCTGGGGATTCTGGAACGTTTATTCTTTTAATCTTCACAATAACTATATACTTGACTTTGTTATTACTCCATATTATGGAATGAGAAACTGAAGTAATAGAGGCTAGGTAATTTGACCTAGAAGGAACAGGACTTGCGCCCAAATTTAACTGGTTTAAGCGCTCTCTGGTTTCTACTCTGTGTTCTGCGTTCCCACAGATAATGGCCGCTCCTTGCAATCTGTTTTAAGCTGGAATCCCCAATTCTGCCTTTTTTGCTGAGAGTCCAAGAAGTCTTCTTCTTCCTCAGGGCTCCCTCACCCACATAACATATGGGCATCTTTCATCCTCCAGCTATTTTTATTTCTGTTTTCCCATTCTTCTTACCCTCTGGCTCTGTCCAAGCAGGAGACCAGGAATCAGAGCCAATGAGTCAAAGCAGAGCCCTCAGTCCATCTCTTTATTCAGCTACAAGCAGAACAGAAGCTCTGAGGTGAAGCGGGAGTCTTCATGGAAGCCTGCAGGTGGGAGTCTTGCTCCTGCAGGTGGCCCTGATGTCAGCTGCACCCCTTCAAAATGTCCTCTCCAGGCCTCTCCTTTCTTAGAAGCTCTCACCTCTGCAGTCCCTACAGGAGAACAAGGGGGATAGAGATGGATGGGGGAAGCGAGAACCTTAGGACACCACTGCTTCCTCGGTGTGGACACTCTCTGCCTCATCTGGACTCCCCTCTGTCTGACATCTTCCTCCTAGTGGCAAGTAGCCCTCAAACTCAGCTTGACTTGGGTGCCATGTCCCTTCAGAGGTAGCTTGTAATCATTGGAAAAACTCATCATTGAGAGTCAGCTATGTGTCTTCTCCCCAGTTTTGCACCACAATGTGCCAGGTGATCTTGGGCAAGTCACTTAGCCTTTGGCATCCTCACTCTTTCTTCTATAGTTGTTGAACCAGTGTCCATTACAATGTCCATGTTGCTTCTCGAAGCCCAGTAATCTCTTAAGTCTATTCCACATCACCTCTACCCAACCAAACAACGCCTTCCACCCCAACATCCAGACTTCTTATTCTATCCAGATCCTGCCAAAATAGAAAGAGTACAGGCAGCTGGTTGGCTGGTGTTATGATCTCTTTTCAGGCAGGAAGTCGAATTTAAATTGTGCCCCGATCAGTACAAAAGCTGGGCTGCTCGGATCTTCACACAACGGATTACATCAAAACAGCTCACCTCTTGTTTCCCTCTCTCTTTGTTCCTGCTCTTTTCCAGTCTCTCAGTCAAGTAATATGTATTAAGTGGATGTGTCTGCAAGGCATGGCACAGAAATGTAATCCCAAACGACAAGGTCCTTGTCCAGGAGGAGCTAGCAGCTCCACATGGATAGAAGAGAGCCTGCCACCCTGTTGCGTGGGGAAGGACAAAGACGCCTCGATGCCTTTTAATGTTTCCTTCAGCTCCTTTAGTTGTTAATTTTAAAGCTACATGTGTTTTCGGTGCTTGTCTTTGAACCAGGAGCCTGCCTTGTCTACAGAGGCGATGGTGAGGCCTGAGCCACTCTGCCCTACCCCCGCCAGGCCTCACCTCCTACCCGACATGCTGACCTAGTTCCCACATCTCTGCTACCCAAAGATGAAGGTTCAAAGCCTCATCTGTCCGGGCACATGACAAGATGCAAAGGGGGTGTGAGACTGTGGGTGTGGAGGTCTGCCTTCTCCCCTCCCCAGGTCCCAGCTTTCGGAAGCCGGAAGTCAGTGCTCCCAGCATGATCTCAGAGTGCCCCCCTCAGCCTGGCACAGGGCAAGTGTGCTGCTGCATCCCTTCCATGGTCCGCAGCTCAACACTTCACATCTGCTGCATAAATAACAGCTTCTCTAGAGCTCTTTACGATGCACAAAGTGCTTGCACTTGTATTTTCTCATTTAATCTCCTCAACAATGCTGTCAGATAGGATTATCACTGCTCCTTCTTTACAGATAGGAGCCGGAGGCTCTGAGAGGCTCAGGGAATGACTCAAGACCCCTTGGCAGGGCCTGCAGTCCAGCTGGGGTGAAACTGAGCTCTGCTCCTGAGGATGCACCCTCTTCGTCTTCTGTAAAGACAAAGCACTTCTTCCCCTAGGTTTACCCCAAGGGGTACCTGGAGCAAAGTCCCCACCCAAGGAGCAGACTGATGGAGTCTTGTTGGTGGCATGGAATGGACAACGTGGCTTTTTAAGGGTTTGTTAGTTGTCTTTGTTTTTTTAAGACAGAATTTAAAAAGAAAAATTAAGGAAAATGAGGACACTGACCCGGGAGCCCCATGTAAAGACAAGAATGTCCGTGGGTGTGAAAGAAAAGCTGTCCAAGCCAGGAAGACAGAAGGCAGTGTGTTAGGGCCCAGGGAGGCTGGCCGGGCCCATGTGGCAAGCAAGGACGTCTGGAGCCTTCCCTGAGCAGAGGAGGTGTGCCCACGTCACAGCTGCCCAAGCTTCCTCAAGGCCTTCAGGGGAGTCTGGCACTGTGGAGCAGACCTGCCTGCGGTCCATGGGTGGGAGCTGAGCTGGGTCCACCCCCACAGCACTCCTAGAGGGAAGGAGAAAGTGGGGAGCACCCTGGGGTGCTAACCTGGAATCAGTATCTGCCAGGTAGATTATGACAACCCAGTCCAGGCCATTCTCATAATGACCCATCCTTGAGCCTCTGCCCACCAACTTGAGAGGACCCTGGCAAGGTTATCAGAGTCAGGGCTGCCGGGAAGTCAGGAGGAGGCAGACAGGGAGCAAAGCAAGGTAAAGGAGTGGGAGAGAGGGAAGGGAAATGGGCAGGAGCAGTGACCTGGCATGTCAGACAGGCAAGCTTTAAATGGGAAGGAGAAAGTAGCAGAAAGCAGGGAAGATCATGAGGTCAGATGATAAACAGGTAGAGAAGGGAGATGAGGGAGTGACTCCTCAGTGCGATAAAAGGATGCAGAGGTCCCAAATCCCCTCCTGCCAGTCATGGTTGAAACAACCTGTCCCACTGGATGACAGTCGGTGGCATTCATAGCCCTCTCCTGCTAGGATCCTTACTACCTTGTGGGACTCAGCAAGCTTCTTTTTTGTTTGTTTGGTTTTTGTTTGTATGTTTTTGTTTTGTTTTTGCTTTTGAGAGTAGGTCTTGCTATTTTTGCCCAGGGAACCTCAGGCTCACATTGCCCAGGGTACCATGGACTCAAGCAATTCCCAGCCTAAGCTTCCCAGGTAACTGGATTACAGGTGCGCACTACCATGCCCAGCTACTTTTTGGGACTAAGTCTCACTATGTTGACTCCAGGCAGGTCTCGAACCCACGGACTCAAACATTTCCTAGTCCTAGCCTCGTTCCGTAGGCTGTGGTTAAAGGCATGTGCCACCGTGCCCGGTCTTCAGCAAGCTTCTTACTCTCTGTTCTTTCACCACCACTTCCAGGTCTTTCTGTTCATTCACATGGAAAATTCTGAAGCAGAGACTGAGTCTAGGCTGGTCCCTGCAGACCTGGGCAGTGTTGCAGTGAATTCCAGCCTGAACACCAGTTTCTTCATTGATGAACCTCCCAGGAGAGTTATAAAGGGATCACAGAGCGGATGTAAAGGGATTGTACAAGCACTAAAGGATCAGCCCTGTGGATCCTCAGTTTATTTCCAGGACAACGCCTTGCATTCCTCCAGGGGGAGACCCTCCTTAGACACCCCTTCCCTGGGTGGTAGCACCTGAGCCGGTAGTTTCTGTCTGCTCCACAGCTCACTGCAACCTGGTCCCAGAACAGAAAAGGAGGCAACACAGGGAGTGGGCCTGGTAGTGGGAAGGGTCAGCAGATTTAGCAACATGTTCTGGACAATGAATCCAGATAGGGACCTAGAGTTAGACTCGAAGACATTTTCTTTCTGAAGCAGATCTAGTCTGTCAGCATGTAGAATAATCTAGGTGGATTTTCAAGGAGCCACTGAATATGTATGAAAATGAAGAAGGGTGAATATTAATATGGAGGAAAACAGTGGAGAAGGAAGAGGAAGCACCCTGGGTAAAGATAAAGGATGAAGGAAGACTTCCGGTACTAATGCATAAAGATGGTTGGATGGAGCTGGGGAGCGAGGTCAGGGAAAAATGAGGAGCAGAAAGAAGGTTCTGGGAGAGAGAGAAAGAGGCCAAGAGAGCTGAGCCAGGAACTGGTGGAGCAGGCAGATGGAGCAACAGAGACAGAGAACAGAACCATAGAGGAGTGGGCATGCAGCGAGGCCTGGCAGCCAAGCCCTGTGGGTTTCCGTGGGAAGCAGATGCTTACAGGGAGCAGCCGCCAATGGTCCCCAAGCACGTGAGTCCTTGTTGACTCCAGGCCCAGCTCAGCATCCTTTGCACCCAGCCTTGGGGGGAGGGAGAGCTACCCAGATTCACAGAGGCAGATTAACAATACCTCTGCCCTGTGGGGCTCCATTTCCTCTCCCCAGTCCTCCTCCAAGCTCACCACCCACTCCTGAGTCCAGAATCTGTCACATCATACCCAGAAGGAAATGGACTCTCTCGGAAGGGGGTGAGTGTGAACTCTGGCACAGGTGTGCAAGGGCGTGTATGGATATCTATGGGTATGCAGGCTGGTGGGGGGAGGCAGAGCAATGGTGGGTGTGTTAAGCCTGGTGCCAGGAGTCTGCTGCGATGTGCATGGTAGGAATGACCCCTGCAGAGCACCGCTGAGAGGGGTGGATGTGTCTCCTTCTCTCTGCCCACTGTGGGTATCCTGCAGTGACTTGTTGCCACCATTTTCTCACTGGCACAAGCCACAGCCATCAACAGTGCCTACACATCAGAAAGGAGGTGGGTTAGAGCCTTAGGGCTTACTGGCCTCATTCTCTCCCACGGTGACTTACAGGTCACTGCTGCAGAGAGAGCAGCATCCACAACTTTCTGATTGGGTGATTTGCTCACCCCAAAAATGTCCTCTGCTAGGAAGAAGGCCAGGAACGGCTCTTCCATCCAAGGTCAATGGCGCCTACCAGTGACCCCAGACTAGACAAAACTCAAGCCCTCGGAGAGACACAGTAGAGGGAGGGGAGGGCAGTGGGGAGTTTGCATTGGAGTGGAGGCTCAATGAGAGTGAAAGGCAGGTACCACAGAGCCAGATGGGCCAAGCAGAAACAGAAGTTAAGTAGGAAGAGACGGATAAACAGCAGACACCCAGCAGCCAGCCAAGCATATGCTTCACAAGCAGGCGACACAAGCACCCAGTAGGGTTTTGGGGGTGGGGGGGGCATGGACCCACTGAGAGGGGGGGCATGGCTTTGCTATGGCCTGTGTCCATCCTTCTCCAAAGAGCCTCAGAAAAAAGGAGCTGCAGTTAGTGCAGGTCAGCAGGTTGGCGGGAGATAAACTTGCAGGGTGGGGGAAGGGGGAAGAAAGCTTGAGGGATTGGTCTCTGGTGGAAGAAACAGAGTCCCAGACTTGGAATGCTGAATAGTTAGGTGCCATCTCTAAGATGCCAGAGGAGAGAGGATATCCCCCCCTGAACCTCCAGCCACCTCCCCCAGGAGCATAACCAAATCCAGGAAGGGAACAATAAAGCAGCACTTCCCCGCCCCCCTCTGCTGGCAAACTCAAGGAGGAGTCTTCTTTGAGCCCTGAAGGTCCCTCCAGCATTCAGAAGATGAAGCCCATCTAGGCCCCAGCCCTGTCTGGGTGATGTCATCCCTTTGAGCTCCAGGCAGGGAAGGGGTGGAGCCTGGCTGCAGCTTTGCAGAGTTTGCAGGCTCCACCCCCACACCAGCTTTGCTTATGGGCCAGGAGGCCTAGCTCCCTCCTGGCCAGGCTTTCCTGCTTCTCAGCCAGCCTGCTGGAACCAGGTGGTGCTGCAGAACTGGAGGAGGGAAGGTAGAAGAAGGCTACAGGATCACTCCCTGTGGAAAGCAGGGCCTAGACAGAGGGTGGTCATTCACATCTGTGATCCTTCCTGAGTTCACTTAGGGTAACCCTGAAATTCCAGCTGCCTTAGCTGAGTGACAAAGAGTCCAGTTTCCTGGCACTCCAGCCTCAGCTCCCCCCACCCCCTACCCAACAGATCCAGAAATGCTGCTAGGCTCTGCAAAGTACCAGAGGCCCACTGGAATGTCATCCCTGTCTACTGCTCCAGGGAGGAGTGACTGAGGGAGCCAGTTTGTTCATGCTCAGGTTAAGAAATTAAGATTCTGAGCTGAACCTGAGTCTGTTCTTAGGCTGCCCAAGGCCAGACAGCCCTCCTGCAGAGTGGACCCTTCACCTCTCACATGTTTGTGCTCAACATAAGCCAGCCCGGTGCCAGCTGCTGGCCTCTTTCCAAAGCTGGCAGCAGCCCCAGCATCCTGCTCCCCTCCTGTACCCCAGCCTACACTCGCCTTTGTGACCAGCAGCAGTGTGATTTCTGAGCTAGGCCAGCAGCTGGCCTCCTGCACCTATCTGAGATACCAAAGTTGCTGGGGTAGTCACACACTTAGAGTGGGGGACTTGCAACCACCAGCTCTAGTTCAGCTTGTGGCACTCACCTCGGCCCTGTGGCCTCTTGTTCTGGACTCAGCTGCTTGGCACCATCCCAAGGCCTGGGAGTAGAAGAGCTTCCCAGGTGCCAGCCCTTGGAGCCCACGTGCCTAGGACAGATGCTTGGCTTAGTGCCAGGACCCTCTTGGCCTTCATTAAACTGTTGGCTTGGTAGCCATGAGATGTCTGGGACAGACAAGTAAGTTGAGAATGAGGGTAAAACTAGCAGGGAGAGAAGAGGGACAGGGAAATTTCTTCTTTACTTCTTCCCTGAACCAGGCACTCCCAGCAAGACTGACAGCAATTCAAGCCAGGCTATCCTGTCCCTGATTCGGCCACCTCCTGGGCTTGATCCATAAAACAAATTGGCCTGATAGGCCCCAAGATCATTCTTATGATGCTGTTCAGGCTTGCTCACTCACATAGCAAGTCTGATTCTCATGACATTGCCATCACGAAAACAAAGTAGGAAATGCTTTAACCCATGTTATAGATGAGGAAACTAAGGCAGGATTTGAGTGTATTGAAGGCCTCACAAGGTACAAAGACCTGATTCTAAGGAGCCAAATCCCTGGAATCATAACCTTCACCTACAGGACATGGCTTCCAAACTCAACTCCAGTGAGACAACGCAGAGGGATGATCAAAAGAAGCTTCCTCCCAGAGATAGCTGCTTGAGAGAGGGGTCAAAACAGGAGCACAGATGATGAGTAACTGGGTAGAATGTCACCTGCCCTCCCCCCCAAAAAAAGAATGTCACCTAACCCTTGGATAGGTAGTATATGGCATGTAGTATACATATGGGACAGGCAGTGTTGTCTCTGGTGCATGCATATACTGCATATTGTATGAATGTGAATTCAGAGAGGCAGAAATAATGCAGAGTTACATTCAGTGGTCCATGTGTTCATGGCAAATGCATATATAGGAAGGGTTAGCTGGGCACGGTGGCTCGTGCCTGTAAGCTTCAGCCTATGAAGTGGCCGAGGCTAAGGATCGCTGTTCGAGTCCCGCCTGGGGCCTGTAGCGACACCTAGTTACAAAAAAAATAGCTGGGTGTGGTGGTGCGCGCCTGTAATCCCAGCTACCTGGGAAGCTGAGGTTGGGGATTGCTTGAGTCTGTGGTACCCCGGGCAACGAGAGGCTGCAGTTCCATGGACAAAAATAGCGAGACCTAGTCTCAAAAGGAAAAAAAAAATAACATTTAAAAAAAAAAAAAAGAAGGAAGGATTAGAAAAATGAAGGCTAGCCAGGCACGGCAGCTCGTACCTGTAAGCTTCAGCCTATGAAGCGGCTGGAGCTAGGGATTGCAGTTCGAGTCCCATTCAGGCCAACACAGTGAGACCTAGTCCCAAAAAATATCTGGGTGTGGTGGCATGCACCTGTAATCCCAGCTACCTGGGAAGCTGAGGCTGGGGATTGCTTGAGTCTGTGGTACCCCAGGCAACGTGAGCCTGTGGTTCCACAGGCAAAAATAGAGAGACCTAGTCTCAACAAAAAAAGAGAAATGAAGGTTATGCCTGTGTGGACCAGTGATAAGGGTATGTATGTAGTGTTCTGAGGGAGAGCAAGAGAAAATTATACAAACAGGTTGTCCAAGTTGTCTGAGAACATCAGCCCATGTATATTGGGTGTGCGAGCAAGTGGCTGTGCAAAAGCATAGATGAGTAAGTGTATAAAGAAAATGAATACCAACTGGAGTAGGCATTTCCTAGAGCTCCCTGCTAAGACACCAGATGTTAACTTCTCTTAGAAGGTAACCTGGGACAAAAAGATGAGTGCTCAGAGCCTGTGGCTCAGGATGACCGAGCTGCCATGTGGCACCTCCAGCCTCACCTCACTCCATCCCAATTCCACAGAGATCCCAGGCAGCTCAATTATAGGTAATAATATTTAAATTCTGGCCTAGAGGTGCTGAGGAGGTGCTGGGAAGAGGAAGAGAAAAGTGGCATGGATCCCAACGGGGGAACCTGGAGTTAACAGTGTTTCTTCTGGCACCTGAAGTGTCTAGTCCCAGAGTCAGACCCTGAGGCCTGATGTGTGGTGAAGTCATGCCTGACCAGAAGCTTCGAAACAGAGGGGGACATGAGGAACTACCCGGTGCACACACTGCAAATAGCACAGAGCAGCAGCCCACTGCCTGGGAAAGGATAGGCTGTGCCTCTCCAACCTGCAGGCAGTGCCCTGAGCAGAGACCAGGAGGGAAGTGGCTTCCACTGTGCTAGGGCCTCCAAACCCCTTCCCACACATGTGCAACAAGTCCCAAGGGGCAGAAGCCTCAACACCCACACTCCAGTCCAGCTGTCCCAAGGGGGTGAGGAGAGGGCAAGGTGCATAGTCACCACCAAAAAGCCCATTTCTTCTCCATCTCCAGGTATTTGGCTGCACCGAACCCTCCCCCACGGAACTGTGATTTATAAGGTTGTAACCCCTACTAGAGCAGCAGCCTTTGCTCCAACCCTAAAGGGAATGCTAAATTCTAAATCCGATAGTCCCCTTGGCAGCCTCCTGCCATCTGCAACAGGGGATGCAGAATGATCCAGAAGAAGGAAGAGAGCCAGGGCACAGCTCAGACCAGCAGGGGCAGTTCTCCTCTAGGCTCAGGCCCCAACCCTCTGGGGGCTGCAGCACCTGAGACCTCTTACTTCCCCTTCCCCCTAGTAGAGGACACCTATGTGGCTTGTGGCATATGACAGAAATTCCAGACACAGTGGAGCTGGAATGAGCCTTGCTGACCAACCCCCTTGCTGACCAGCCCCCCTTTATTTCACAAGCAGGAAAGCTGAGGTCCCAAAAAAGAAAAGGTTTGGGTCAAGGTCATAGAGTTCATTAGTGACCATACCAAGATTATAACCTCTTAAGATTTTTTTTTAGACTAGGTCTTGCTATGTCACCCGGGGCAGGTCTCGAACCCGTGGACTCAAGCGATTCCTAGTCTCGATCTCCTGTCCTAGGCTGGGATTAAAGACATGCACCACTGCATACGGCCCAACCCAACATCTTTGCAAGTGTGTTTTTCTCTAGTTTGACACAACTTTGACATTTTTGGAAGACTAGATGATCTGGGCCCAGCATGCAGCTCCCCTTAACCCACATGGGTAGAACACACGGCATTCAGCCACATAGCTCTTGCTGGGAAATGCAGAGATCTCTCCTTGGTGCAGATTAAGCAGCTGCAAACAGGGCTCCAGCGAGCTCTGTGCCTTGTCAGCTTCCTGGGCTCCTGAACCCAGTTTCGGGAAGTTTTGGAGTCTCTGCTCTGAACATTTTTTGGAGATAAGTTCACATTTTTTATCTATTTCCTTGGAGACCACAAGAGGTAGAAATGGTTAGGAATCATTGCTGTAAACCATCGAAAGCCCAGGCTCCAAAGAAATGAAATCTTCACAGTCAGTTGCCAGGTGTCTTGGTAACTTTCAAGTCATGAAAGGTGAACTGTTATTTTATACATGACATGAACACAGCTCTGAGCTCTAGGATGTAAGTTCCTCAAAGGAAGTTTTTGTCTATTTGTTCATCCAAGGTATCCCAGAGCCTGTGTCAGAGGCCTGGACAAAAAAAAAAAAAAAAGTGCTTAATTTATTCATCTGTGCAGAACTTCTCTTTCCATGTCCACTCTGCTTGGTTTTCAGTGATCACAGGAATTATAATGCCAGATGCAAGACTGACAGGAATTATTTGATAATACAATGTTTAGTTTCAGAACCTTTTTCTTTTCTGTTGAACACTAATCCCCTTGGGGAAATCAAGCCAGTTCAACTGAATCCCCAGTCCAGATCCCCTGACCCATTTTGTGTTGTGCCCCACAACCAAGCCTTTGGTAAGCTTGCCCTTTAGACAGAAGGGGGAGCCCCTGGAGAGCAGAGGCAGATGTACTCAGCTTGTCTTAGGCTCTGGACCAGGGGACTCCAAGTTCTCAGGTATAAAAAGAGAAGAACTCTAAGTCTGCTGAGGAGCAGGGTGGACCCAGGCTTCCGGATCCAGGTCCCAATCTTCCTGCTCTGTCCCACTTTGCAGCCACCACTGTTTAGTTGCTAAACCCAAGCGGATTAAGATAGATAGTGGGGGAGGGGATGGTCATGGTGGCTCATACCTGTAAGCAGCAGCCTAGGAAGCCACGGCTGGGTCCAGGGATTGCAGTTCAAGTCTCACTGGGGGCACGTAGCAAGACCTAGTCCCAAAAAATAACTGGACACGGTGATGCATGCCTGTAATCCCAGCTACCTGGGAAGCTGAGGCTGGGGATTGCTTGAGTCCGTGGTACCCCAGGCAACGTGAGCCTGCAGTTCCACAGACAAAAATAGCAAGACGTAGTCTCAGGAAAAAAACTAAATAAACGAAAAATAAATAAATAAGATAGTGGGGGGAGGGAGGGACACTCATCTGAGAATCCTGTGACTTTCTGAGGATGGGTTCCCAGCTGGCTAGGCCAGCTTCCCTGCTCCTCAGCCTTTCCACAGAGCCTGCACCCTCCTGTGGAGAGACAGCTCTGAGAGGTGGTTGTACAGTTGCTGCTTCTGTCTGGGGCTAAAAATAGCCTCCTCTGCCTGTGTCCAGCTTGGGTTCAGGCCAGAACTGTGAGGAAGACTCACAAGCACAGGGGGGGACCAAAGGTGGGGCAGGAGACAGCGCCTCTCACAGGCCCAGGCAGGAGAGGTAGGCTCAAGGAAGGTGCTGCTTTGAGTGCCACATCTGGGTCTTCTCTACTGGCCCAGAAACCCCCACCCACCCACCCACCCCCCCATGCAGGGAGAAGATAAAGTTCCTCCTCCCTGTGCTGGAGAGAAGGAAACAAGGCTGAGAAAGGTTAGTCAAGCTGCGTGGGTCATGTGCTAAAGACTATAACATATATAGAGAACTTAGCAGATGCCTGCTGGTACTGCCTTCAGCACTGTGGACATACAAGGACCGTATGGTGTCGATACTGTTATGATTCTCTTTGACAGTTGAAGAAACAAAGGCTCAGAACATGAGCCCACCAAACTCACAGAGCCAGAAAGTGGGATCCAGATTCTACTTTGGGCAGCCTGAGTGCACAGCTCACACCCCCAGCTGCATACTTGGGGCCCCCATCCACT
Source organism: Uropsilus gracilis (assembly GCA_004024945.1). Taxonomy (NCBI): domain Eukaryota; kingdom Metazoa; phylum Chordata; class Mammalia; order Eulipotyphla; family Talpidae; genus Uropsilus; species Uropsilus gracilis. The sequence goes on along the minus strand of PVHY01006784.1, from coordinate 16,638 downwards.
CTGGCACCAAGGGAAAAAGTCCCAGTTATGCACCCCCAGAGGTCACCCCAATAGGATGGGCCTGCCCCTGTTTGTTCTAATCCTCAAGACAGGGTGAGTGCTGAGGCCACCTGCTCAGGCTGCCTCTATGACTTTCGGTCAGTCCTCCCTGGTGCCTGTTCACCCTGTGTGCTGCAGCTTCATTGTTTTCTGAAAAGGTGCTGAACTTGCCCAGCTAACTCCCAGGGAGAAGGGACTGGGAGGCTCTAAGGAAGATGACCACAGTGATCACACGCTTAGGAAAGGCTGAGTTGGGGACATCAGGTCCTTTCATGTCTGAACTACGTTAATGCTTAGAATAAAACAGATTTGGGAGCCGGGCATGGTGGCTCGTGCCTGTAAGCTTCAGTCTAGGAAGGGGCTGGGGCTAGGGATCGTGGTTCGAGACCCACTTGGGGCAACACAGCAAGACCTAGTCCCAAAAAATAGCTGGGCATGGTGGCATGTGCCTGTAATCCCAGCTACCTGGGAAACTGAGGCTGGGGATTGCTTGAGTCCATGGTACCCGGGCAATGTGAGCCTGTGGTTCCATGGGCAAAAATAGTGAGACCTGGTCTCAAAAAAAAAAAAAAAAAAAAAAAACAAAACAGATTTGGGTTTCACACACAGGGGTGACAGTGGAAACAGGATGGAGGGAAAATGGAAGGGTGTGAAAAGGAGAGGAGAAAGAGAAAGGAATGAGGCATAGTTGGTCCTGCCACGCTGAAGATCAAGAGCAGTGGAGAGAAGGGGAAGGGAGGGAGGCCATGGTGGCCCCAGGATCCCAGGATGCTCTTAAACACTCCGTTAGTCCTGTCTGCACTCTGCTGGACTTGCCTTGTTTAAAGCCCAGCATACACTATCCTCCCGCAGAGCCACTAATGCAATTAACAAAATACATTCATAAATCTTGCATGGCGTCCGGAGCTGTGTCCTCTCCCAGGCACAGGGGCCAGCTGCGGTGGTGCTGTGTTGGCTGAATGTGAATATGTGCTTGCAGGGAGCCAGGAGAGGGGTCCAGCTTTCCAAGCTCCAAGTGAGAGCATTCCCCAAAGGTCCACAAAATTACCTTTACCCCTTTGAAGGGAATTTTGCCCCTGGGGACAGAATGCAGCGTATATGAGACCAAGGGCTTCTGTGTAACAATGCACATGGACTTGGCAGCCCAACTGAGTGTTTGTGTTTTGTGGGGTGTGTGTGTATGTGTGTGTGTGTGTGTGTGTGTGTGTGTGATTGTGCAGGCACACTCAGACTGGAACACTGGTGACTCACTTTAAAAAAAAAGGGAGCTTTCTGATCTGAAGAGCTTATTTTCAGCTATTTTTATCTCCTCTTGTCTCTTGGCCTTTTTTTTTCCCTTGTCTTTTTCAAATGTAGAAGAATTGAGGGACTGTGGATGCTGTCTGCACATATGTTAGTTTAAACTTAGGTCCAGATGTGGGGACCTGCTGGAAGTGCAGAGATGAATGCAAGTAGGGGTTTGTGGGTACAAGACAGGGACACCCCCTCACAGCAGTCCAGGTGTGAACATGAACACACAACCCCACGCTGTACTCTGTGCGAGTCATCATTACAAAGGAAGACAAACCAGCGCCCCCAAATCATTCACAGACTGGCAGGGAAGACAGACAGCTGAACACAATGTACAAACAGGCTGACACAGTGTACCACCGAGCCTGTGTCTGTGCATGGCCCGCCCGTATTACCCTCTCCAACCTGGGCCCGGAGGCTGACATAGACAGAAGGACAGGGTTTTGCTAGGCCTGCAGTGGAAAACAGATTTCACCAGTTGGAGGAGGTGCTTCTCAGGCAAGAGAACTCACAGATGAAGGTGTGGCATTGGATGATTGAGAGAGGGGCTCAGACGACTCTCCCATGGTGAGTGTCAGCAGATTGGCAGGGGCACAGGGCCCCTGGGGAAGACATCGAATCCTGCCAGCAGTGGGTCCAAGTTCAGATCCTGCCTTGATTAGTCACCAGCTCTATGGCCCCCAGGAGAAGACAGTTGAATCAGTCCCTCTCTTCTTTCCCCATGTGAAAAAAAAAAAAGTTTTTGCCTTTCTTGAAAGGTTAGAGACAGTCTAAGTGGGTACCTTAGCATGTGTCAAATGGGGACACCAATAGGGCCTGGCCCAAGGGGAGTCCTGAACATTAAAAGAGAGACTCCCTGGAAAGCACACAGCTGTGTATGTACAAAGTTAGCCTGCTTTATAGATAAAACACTGGTTCTCAACCAGGGGCAGTCTTGCACTCTCTCCCCCATCCCCACCCCAGAGGACATTTGGTAATGTCCTCTGGACAATGGAGGTTTTTATGGTTGTTAAAAGGGAGGCAGGAAGGCCGGGCACAGTGGCTTGTGCCTGTAAGCTTCAGCCTATGAAGTGGCTGGGACTAGGGATTGCCGTTCGAGTCCTGCTCAGGGCAGTCTAGTGAGACCTAGTTCCAAAAAAATAGCTGGCCGTGGTGGCGCTGTAATCCCAGCTACCTGAGAAGCTGAGGCTGGGGATTGCTTGAGTCTATGGTACCCCGGGCAATGTGAACCTGAGGTTCCATGGGCAAATAGCGAGACAGAGTCTCAAAAAAAAAAAAGAGAGAGGCAGGAGTTGGACGTGGTGGCACGGGTCTCTTGTCCAAGCACTGGGAGGCAAGAGAGCAGGGATTGCTTGAATTGGCAGGTTCGAGACTACCCTGGGCAACATAGTGAGACCTGGTGTCAAAAAAAAGCAGCCAGGGGCCGTGGCGGGTGCCTGTAATCTCAGCTACCTGGGAGGCTGTGACGAGGGATCACTTGAGTCCATGGTACCCTGGGCAACATAACAAGACCTAGCCTCAAAAAGAGAGGGGGGGCCAGGGGTGGCACTGTCACCCAAGTCCAAGAGACTAGGTGCTGCTGAAGGGCCCCTAGCATATAGGCCGCCCACAGTGGGGGCCTGCTGGCCAAGCACAGACAGTAGGGGCTGGAGCACATAGTCTGTGCAACCTGCCTTGCTCCTGAAAATAATGAAGTGATAATGATTTTTAAGCCAAGAATGACACAATGAAATCTAAGTTTTAGAAAGAAAATTCCAGCAAGGTTGTGACATGACTAGAGAGCTCAATGAGATGGGCTCTGCAGATCTACAGAAAAAGCAAGACACCTTGAGAGGGGCTGGGAAAGGCAGTGATCAGGATGGTCATGCTTCGAGGGGCTTGGCAAGACAAGGACCTGGGGGCAGGGGGCAGGACAGAGGGTTCTGGGTGACTCTGCATCATCTAGCTTATAGGACTGAACAGCTGAGAGAAATTTCAATAGCTCCTGGAGAGAAGATGTCACTTGTCTCCTGGTGTCATGTTAAGGGTAGGAACCCTACCCCCCCCCAATCTGTGTCCCTTCCATACCACTTGCTCCCACTCTTCCCCTCACATGCAAAGGACATCTATTTATGCACCTCTCTTTCCTTTTGTGGCCCCTTTGAATGGGTGGGGAGTGAGGCCTAGAAAAGATGAACTCCCTGCAGTTCCTCACTAGGCAAACTGCAAAAGGAAGATGGCTAGCCAGCTCTCCTGGGGTTCAGCCCCCCATTTGGCATTTTCAAGTTCTTGCTGACTCCATGGCTGTGGGATGTCTGGGGCAAACTTGATCAGCACAGAGACCTGAGGCCTGGGGAGAAAGCCTGAGCTGCCAGCATATCAGCAGGTGCATCCTGACTCAGGCTGGACCCTGCAGAAGATGCAAGAGCAGGTTCAGGTCACTCCTACCCTTGCAGGTATTGTCAATGTAGTTAGGAGGCAAGATAAACAGGTAGGAAACAACCGAAGGCCCACTAAAGAGTTCCCTGGGATGGCAGAGGGATTTGACCAGAGATCATTCCCCAAAGCTCCCAACATGACTTCTTATTATGTGGCTGATCGATGGAGCACTTCCAATGACTGTTGGGAGCATCGTGTTGAGAAGAATTCTGGGGCAGTGGGAGGCTGGGCACAGGTGCTGTGGTGATAAACACCCATGACAGGGACTTAAGGGCCTGGACCAGCATGCTCATTCCTCATTAGCCATCCCTGATTAAGAATGGATATGGAGGGTCATCTGCAAGCATGCTCCCAGCTCTTGTAAGCATGCTCGCAGCTTTCGATTCCTGTCATCATCCTGTGATTTAGCTGTTAAATTTCGAGGTACTGGCTAGAAGCACAATAAGTCAGAGGAGGAAGAAATGCGCGGGGGAGAAGGGGGTTAGAGTCATCAGGCCTTGGTGTGGGGGAGTGTGAGTAGCTGTACAGAAGGTAGGAGGACATTTCTGCACATGAAAATGGGGCCGAGCTTGGGCTGTTGTGGGAGGGGAGGAGGCGGCTAGCACATCCGCGTGCACTGTCTCTGTTGGAGCACATAAGACAAGATATTCGAGGCCAAGCATGCATAAAAGCAAGCGGCAACTCTTGCTGACAGTTTATTATGTAAGCCACACAACACAGATGACTCTCCCAGTATTTTCTCCTTCCAGCCTCACTACCACTCCAGGTAAGCCTTCTCTTACAGAAGCAGAAGCAGAAGCAGAGAGGTAGAGGAATCTGTTCGGGGCCACACAGCCAGGTTCTGATGTCTGCAGGCCTGACCTCTGTTTGCCGGCCCTTCTCTTACAAACCAGGGCAGCCAAGGCACATGACAGTGGAGTGGAGGCATCCTGGTTGGCCTCTAGGCTTCAGGTGGAGGCAGGAGGAGCTGCTTTCTGAGGAAGACCTGGTCCTGGGAAGTCAACTTCATGAGCACCTACAACTGAGTGAAGGGCAGTGGGACACAGGTGGCCTGAATGCCTCCAATCCGGCCTGGAGACTTTCCCCAACCCTACACAGTCCACTGAAAACAACAGAAACTATAAGAGAAAGACAAGACAAAGTTACCATCCTAACAGTTAAGGCAGGATGGAAAGAAGAGTTAACTCCTGGGATAGGGGGCCCAGCAGGTGAGGGCAGAAGGGATCAGTCCCAAGCCAGGAGGCAGAGGCTGATTTCAGAGATCTGAGCTTAGCCCTGTCTCTGCCAGGGGCTGCTAGCCAAGTTGTCCAGCTGTCACTGCATGGCACCTTATGATGTGCTGGGAAACTCCATCCCTTCTTCTTTCAACTCCCTCAATCCTTCCTTTCCATGATCTAGGCAATCTCAACCTCTCCCCAGCTTGTACTCTATTCCCAGTGGTACACAGAAAGGTCCTTTGTGCTTCTCCTGTCCCCAACTCCCTGAGCAGAGGAGATGCAACTAATACCCCTTGTCCCCATCCACCCAGCAGCACCTGCACTGTTATGGCTCTGAAATCTGGGATTCAGTATGAAACCAGCTTGGGGATTTCCCAGTCTTCCTCAAGAGCTCCTTCTCTGAACCCCAACACTTCTCTTCTCAGGGGATCCTTGGAGGCCCTCTGGCTCCCAGGAAATCTCCTAGCTTTGAGGAAGGGATAATAGAGTGGGGCTCTGGCAACTCCCAATTCCTCCTATTCAATAGCCTTCTCCTGCTAAGCTCTCACTCTAGTCCAAGATGTTTGTTGACTGGAAACCTAATCCAGAACTTTCCTCATTCTCATATCACTAGGTCAGGTGGTCAACCTCACTGTGGTAATTCATCCTCACTTCTTGGTTTCGTTTCTCAAACAAGTCCTTTCCTTCCTGTTCTAGGGGTACACCAGGGGGGAACAGGATCTGCCTGCTGCTCTGCCTCAGCACCCCACCCCCAACAAGAACAGTTCTTCTGTCTTACCTTTCCAAAGTTTGCTGTCCAGCAACTTGAGCCCGCAACAAAAGGAATACTTTCTTGCAGCCAGGATCTCCCTGCAGCCTTCAGTAATCTGAAAGGAGCCCTGTGGATGCCCCACATTCTTCTCAGACCCTGAGCTCTGTTTTCTTCCTCATGCATCCCATCCCTGGGTCCTAGAATCCTGGATCCATCCCCAACCAAATCTCTGCTCTCCCCTTTTTTCCCTTTTTTTGTGTCTCTCCCTATTTACATGCAACAGACTCACCATCATTTCAGGTCTTATCTGGATCATCTCTGACAGGACTCATGTTGTGATAGGCAAATTGGTTCCAGTGTCAAGAAACCCAATGCTTCATCTCTCTGTTGGAGAGAGAGAGAGAGAGAGGAAAAAGAGCAGGACTAGGGCTGTCTGAGCCTCTGCCAGCAGCTGGGAAGGAACTGCAACCAAGGAATAGGAACCAATGCCCTGGTGAGCACCTTTGGCCCAGATGTGCAAGTATTGGGGCGCTGGAGACCTGGCTTCAGCTCATCACCCCCATCTGAAGCCAGACTAGTAGGTAGCAAGGGACACTCTCTAGAGGGTACCAAGACATTCCCCTGAGGTTTAGAACCATCACCTTTTTCCATGGACATAAACATTGGTAACCTTTCACCCTCAAAATGCCATTTGCCAAGGGGAGGGCCATCGCCTGGCCCAGGCTGTTGGGAAGGATTCCAAGAGGTAAGTGCGACCCAGAAAAAGGACCAGTCATCCTGACCCCATTGCGCCCTGTTGTCTGTAGCTGAAGCACCATTACGTAAAGCTCCAGCTGACTTGGTAGAAGCTATGACTAAGAAAACTTTTCAAAGACAGTTGGTGGTCCTCCACCCCCCGCCGACTGGTGAGAACTGCCCCCACAGAGGGAGCAGAGATTAAGGCTCCCAGTTCCACGGCCCTGACTCATCACACACATAAACACTCCCCAACACTCTTTCCCAAAATGGTTCCCCTCCCACCCGTCCACCCTCCTACCCAGGCTGGGTGACAAAAATGAACGCCCCAGAGATCTTGCCAAGCTCTGGGCCAGGCTTAGCCCAAAGAACATGAAGTTCCCCACACCTCCGGGAGGGAGACAGATCTCCCACAGAGTCGGACAGCGTCCATTCAGAAGGACGTCACCACCTGACTCTACCATGGCCACTGTATCATTTCAAATAGCTCTGACAACATTAGCCCAAAAGAGCACAAAGCTCTGCAATCATGAGGTGTCAGAGCTTGGAGGAATCATAAAGTTCATCCTGGATCCCTCCGTGCTTCCCTACCTCCACATGTCCCCATCAGTCATTCCTCAACAGTTCTTGAGTTCTTACCATTCACCTTGTACAGTCCAGGCAACAGGACCCTATAGACCTAGTCTCTCCCAAGGAGCTTGCTTGCAATACCCTCATACCCCATCTCTGCCTCCAGTGTCTACCCACCCTCCAGGGAACCCAAACCACTTCTCTATGGAGCCTTTTCTTGATCCTTCTAACCAGCTGTTCCCCCATTCTTCCCACCAACCCCCAAGAGCTCTGTGGGAGGAGGTGGTGGTGAGCTGGTACAGTTAGTACTACAGCAGGAAGAACACATGTTCCAGAAGCAACATCCGCACATGTCACTCAGCTTGGGGTACAGTGGGGTGGACATCAATGGAGACTTAAGGGGATAAACTATATCTAAGTTGAGATTCAAAAAGAAATCCACTTCACCCAACAAGGGGTCTCCTATGTATTTAATAAAGCCAAAGTGCTGTTTTGGCGCACTAGATGAAGAGGGATTAGTGCAAGATCCACAAAGAGGTGATCACTCAGTTAGGGACCTAAAGGCACAAATGACCACCCAAGGAGAGACCCACAGAGACCTTGAAGGGCTGACTGGAAGGGGAACATCTGGTTGGGAAGATCAGAAGGGTTCCATGGAAGAAATAGAGTTAGGATTCCCTTGGAGGGTGGGTAGACACTGGAGGCAAAGATGAGATGCAAGGGCTTTCTAAACAAAAGTGATAGCAGGAGAGTTGAAGAGCCAGTAGGCTCTGTGGGGCAATAAGAGTACACCAGCTTGCCACACCGGAACCGGGGATCACAGTTCAAGTGCCGCTGGGGCAACATAGCGAGACTTAGTTCCCAAAAAATAGCTGGGCGTGGTGGTGCGTGCCTGTAATCCCACATACCTGGGAAGTTGAAGCTGGGGATTGCTTGAGTCTGTGGTGCTCTGGGCAATGTGACCCTACTGTGCCATGGGCAAAAAAAGCGAGAACTTGTCTCAAAAAAAAAAAAAAAGAGTTTTGATCAGTTTGGCCAGCTCGACTTAGAGGTAGTGTGGTAGACATTACTTCTACAGAGGTCAAATTCTTGTAACAGATGGCTCTTTACTGTGCAGGGAAAAACAGGGAGGTCCAGAGAGGTGAAATGATTTTCTCAAGGTTACAGAGTTAATGACTTGAAAAGCAGCTCCAGCCAGGCACTGCAGCGCGTGCCTGTAAGTGCCAGCCGATGGAGCGCAGCGGGGACTGGGGATCGCAGTTAGAGACCCACGGGGGCAACATAGCGAGATCTAGTCCCCAAAAATATAGTTGGGTGTGGTGGCGCGCGCCTGTACCAGCTACCTGGGAAGCTGAGACTGGGGATTGCTTGAGTCTGTGGTGCCCCGGGCATGGAAGCTTGTGGTTCCACGGGTAAAAATGGCGAGACTTAGTCTAAAAAAAACAAAAACAAAAACAAAAAACAGAATTCGATGTCAGTGCTCCTTCCACAGGTGTGAGGCACATGGGTTTCCCCTGAGGCACCAGTAATGGCTGTTCTATTGCCAAGCCTACAATTTTAGAGGGGAACAAACACTCTTAAAGAGGGTAGAAAAATCATCTTCACAAATCTGGCTAGGGTCTCCCTTGGTCCCTGCCCAGCCCAATTTAAAATAGTTGAAATTCCTATAGTTAGTTTCCTTTCTTCTTCCTCAACCCGCCCCCCTCCCCAGCCCCCAAGAAAACTGACCCAGGGCTTTCAGGGTTAACCCTTTATTTTATGCACATGCTCCATTCTGAGCTCGCATCCATATGAGTGTCTATTTATCACCTCAAGTTCTTAAAATCCTGGGACACTATACACAGAATTTCCTTTGAACAGTCAAACCCAGAACACCAAGCAACAAAGTATTTAAAGCCAGTATTTGGCATGAAAGGCTAGATTGGAGGGGTTGGGGGTGTGTGCAGTTGAGGATGTGTAATAGCAAGCATTGGCCACGGGGTGGTGCTGGGAGGCTGGCCGACTGTGACCAGGAAGAAAAGCCCATACCAGCCTCAACCAGTGAGGACATATGCAGGTCAGCTCTCTCCTAAGAAAGTCACTGTCAGGACTCACTCAGTAGAACCAGGAATGCCTGAGGGTGACTGAAGTTGGAGCCTGCTCTGAGAAACAACCCTCAGGTGGGAGGGAAGCAGCCCTGGTGTGCTGTGTGAAGAGCTGGGGTACTCTACCCAGTGACCACAGAAAGTAAGTATGTGTTTGTGTGGTGTGTGTGTGTGTGTGTGTGTGTGTGCACGCGTGCACGCTTGCTTACACTTCTTGGAAACAAAGCCAGTTCTCAAGGAAAGCCATACCCAGAATATTTGCTGTTGCCCTAGAATTAGGAAATTATCATGAGTGAGAGCTGGGATGTTTCTAATAAGAGCCAGAGAACTTCCTTTCTGTTTTTCATCCAAAACCCATCCTACACATAGACCACACAAAGCAAAACTCTCCCACCTTGGTTCCTATCACTTGCTAAATATGCATGATTACCAGTGTGCTTTTCCAGACCCTCAGCAGCCTTCTGTGAGATATCCAAAAACACATCTGTGCCCAGACCACGAGTACTCACATCTCCATTTTTGTGCCAGCCACCATTCACACACACTCTATCCTCTCTCTGGGCTCCTCACAAAAGGATCCTATGCAGTCTTGTGAATAGTTGTCTCATTAACATTTGTGCACACACAAATATACATGTGCACATGCACATTCAAATACATATACACCTACACATATACCCCCAAGACAGTAGACAGTGAACATAGATTTGGGAAACTAGCCCCTTGCAGGTGAGGTTCATGCACCGTTTGACCTGGGAGAGGGAAGTGAGCTAAGCTTTGAGAAACACGAAGATGAAAATGGAGAACCCTAGAGGGGCTTGTCAGTCTGACTACCCCCTCCTCAGTGATGAGGGCAAAAAAGACATAAGGAAAGCAGCCTTAGGTTTGGGATTTTCTGTGCAGCCTGCAAAATGTGGGATAGGCACACCCATCTCAGGAACCAGGGTGGTCTCAGACCTGTGAACTTAACCTTCACTGGTCAACCAAGTGTCAGGGTGTTAATGCAGGAAACAGAAGTTAGTGTGTGTGGGTGCAAGGCAGAGAGAGAAAAAGAAAGAGATGCAGAGGTGGAAGTGAGCAGTCCAGGAAGGGATGGACAAAGGGAGAAGCCAGGAAAAACAGAAGAAAGACAAGAGTGGGGTCAGCCAACTGAACACAGTTTCCCCGCACCATCAGGGCCTCCGGAGCTGCTGGCTCATCTGTTACTTACAAGCACAAGCTCTCTTCAATCCCGATTAACAGGAATTAAGTGGCATACAGCTAATCCTCCACTACATAGCTATTAACGCGTTTTGGCTTGCGTATCAGGAAGCAAGCAGCTCCCTTATTCAGTCAGGGGACTTGACCCTTGTCTGGACACAGCACTCTAACTTGGTCATCTATCTATACTGGCTGCAGGGTGGGTGGGAGTTAGAGGTGAGATGGTCCAACCAAGAGAAGGGAGAACAATATGAATGGAAACTTCCTCTAGGTCCTAAAGAGAGCACCAGACCTTCGCCTGTGTCACTGGCTTATCTTCCAAAAGCATTTGTGCCCATTTGGGTGGGGGGAGGGTTCTTAAAGACAGAAAAGATACTCTGTAATTCCCTGGAATTTGTGGAAACACCAATCTAAAATAATTAAAGGGGCCGGCACGGTGGCTCGTGCTTGTAAGCTTCAGCCTATGAAGTGGACAGGGCTGGGGATCGCGGTTCGAGTTCCGCCTGGGGCCCGTCGCGAGACCTAGTCCCAAAAAAAATAGCTGGGCGTGGTGGCGCGCACCTGTCATCCCAGCTACCTGGGAAGCTGAGGCTGGGGATTTCTTGAGTCTGTGGTACCCCGGGCAACGAGAGCCTGCAGTTCCATGGGCAAAAATAGCAAGAACTAGTCTCAAAAAAATAAAATAAAATAAAATAATTAAAGGGATTTAACCAAGGGCTACTCAGCCCTAAATTTGTGTGGCCTTACTCCCAGCCAAGCCTAGTACATGGAAGATGGGGGTAATGAAAAAAGAAGGAAAAAGAAAAGGGGGGGGAGAAAAGAAAGGATGGGAAAGAGATGAACTTCTGACAGTGACCAGGACAGAGCCAGGTCTATGAGAAACCCTGATGAATGCTTTGCTACTGAGGATTTGCTGGCTGGCTTTGTCTCAGGTGAGACCTGGACAAGAGGGTTGGTGGGGAAGACAGCCTTCCCAGGACACAGTAGAGAGGTGAGTAGGGAGCAATCTGGGGAGAGGGAGAAACCAAGCCAGGATGCCTTTTCAGGTAAAGTGCCAAACCCACTGGAAGGAACCGCCTTTGGTGGAGGATCAAACTGTAGTGTCAGCAACAAATGGAAAGATTGGTTTAGTGGAAGACTGAGGTTATCTGGTTGAGACCCTCGCCATGCCCTTTTTTTTTGGGGGGGGGGGAGACTAGGTCTTGCTATTTTTGCCCATGGAACTGCAGGCTCATGTTGCCCATGGTACCATGGACTCAAGCAATCCCAGCCTCAGCTTCCCAGGTAGCTGGGATTACAGGCGTGCGCCACCATGCCCAGCTATTTTTTTGGAACTAAGTCTTGCTATTTTGACCCAAGTGGACTCGAACCGTGATCTCTGGTCCCCACCGCAGCTTCCTAGGCTGCTGCTTACAGACATCTGCCACCATGGCTGGCCTGTCCCTTCATATTTTGAAGGAATTTTCCATTTTGCCCCTATCACTACTATTGCCATTGTTGTTCCCTTATAAAGTTTACCTTTCAATGTAACAGATTTTTCTCTTTAATTTTGATTCTAACATTTCACTTGTGTCTAGAAATGACCCACATGGCTAACTGTGACTCAGGAAAATGAGATCTTTCTTTATCTTAGGAGGTCCTGTTCGGGATAGCTTCTTTATAAACTAAGGATTTATGTCTTTCATTGAGCCTGGAAATTTCTGATTTATTACCTCATCACTTCTGCCACATTTTCCTTGTTTTTATTTAATTTTGCTACATCTTTTATTCTATATTGCATTTTTTTTTTTTTTTTGAGACTAGGTCTCACTATTTTTGCCTGTGGAACCACAGGCTCACATTGCCCGGGGTACCACAGACTCATGCAATCCCCAGCCTCAGCGTCCCAGGTAGCTGGGATTACAGGTGCGCGCCACCATGCCCAGCTATTTTTTGGGGACTAGGTCTCTCTACGTGCCCCCAGTGGGACTCAAACCATGATCCCTGCTCCCTAGGTTGCCACCTACAGGCACGAGCCACCATGCCTGGCCTATATCACACATTTCTTAATGTTTTCTCATATTTCCATATTTTTTTTATCTTTGTGCTGGATAACTCCCTGAGATCTACCCTTTATCTTGTTGATTTGCTTTCAGGCAACTCTTAAATCCTCCATGGAAATCTTGGAGGATTTCTCTCCCTATATTTTCATTTCTAAAAATTCAATGTGACTCGTTTTCTTATCTTCCTATTCTTTTATAGTATCCCTTTATTTCTTTGTGTCTTCTGTCTTTTTCTCTATATATACTTTCTAAGTCAACTTGTAACTGGGGGATGAAGGGCAAAGCTGGAAGTAAAGTTTGACATAGGTGGTGCCATCTTGAGAGGGGTGCTAATAAGCAGAAGTAGCCCAGAGGAGATATGCCCAGAGGGCAAGAAAAGAGTATGGGGTGATGGTTCTGGGAAGAGCATAAGCAGCAACACAAGACATGCTGAAGGGAAGCACCATTTTTGGGCTTTGACCCCAAAGAGAGGCACTCCTGAATGGTGGTGATCCCAGAGGTCAGCCAACCCAGGTTTTGGCCACCCCAAGAAAGAGGAAAAGGTTTTGAGAAACTCAAGTACAGACCTTTGTTTTGGAAATTGGAATCTGAGCTTATTGGAAAACTGGAATCTTTGTGTCTCCCAGAGAAGGAGGAGGTGAACCTGCTGGAAAATGAAAGTTGTGCCTTCCAGAGACAGGAAGAGATGAAGCTGTTGAGACTGTAGGGTAAATGTAGGGTCCTGGGAGCTTAACAAATTCTAAAAGTAAAGGTCACTATGTGAGTAAGGGGCTGGCCTCCAAACAGCTTTATTTTATCTTAGGCCGCCCGGCAGGTGCCCATGGCATAAGCTGCGCGCGCGCGCGCGCACACACACACACACACACACACACACACACACACACACACACCAAGGCTATCAGGAAATAGATTGAGAAAAATAGAATAACCTGTGATCAGATCACCTGGGTTTCTCCTTGCAAAAACTGTCACCCATGGTCAGAGACCCCGCACCCCGCCGAGGGACACGAATTCCTGTGAAAAGAGTATAAGAAGGCAAAAAGACAGAATGAGGTCGCTCTCTCTTGGAGGCGGTCCTAACCGGCTAGTATCGTTGGACCTTGCAAAATAAAGCTTGCTTATGCGACTTTAAGTCTCTGGTTGGTTTTTCAGGAACTGCGGACCTTAACAGAGACAATCTTTTGTTTGGAATACAGAAGACACCATCTTGGAAGCATGATCCTTTGTCTGGAGTGCTTGTTTCATGTCTGGGGTTGCAAGAAGACGCCATCTTGAAACCATGAACTTCGTTTAGAATTTTGAGACTGAAGAGTAACTCGGGTGAGATAACAAGCCACTTGTTAAAAACAGTGAATCTTGTTTTTTTTCTTGTTTGATAAATAAATCTTGTTTTTTTTTCCCCCTACACCTTAGTAGTCTTGTAAATGTGCAAACAGGTGGAAGAACCCAGTTAATGATCAGTTTAAATATTGGCCTCTGTTCAGTTTTAGTGTCCTTTTGCATCTGGAATTATAACTTACTGTATTGCATTTAGGGGTTTCATTATTTCCAAATATGACTCCCACTGCTTACTTATGCCAACTCTACCTTAAGTGGCTTGTCTCCTTCTGGATCTCTGGAACTTCTTGTCAACTCATCTTCCTCAGGGATTTTCTTTTGTGGGAACGCTTTATGTTCCTAGGGCACGCAGGGAAGAGTTGTGCATTTGTTCTACGAGTGGCCCCAGAGGTTTCCCCAGCAAGAGAGAGAACAGGTTTTACATCCAGTTTCAGGAGTGGAGGCTTCCACACCATCCCAGCTAGTATAAACTCACACGCAACACCAGAATGTGACACAGACCTGGAAATTTTAATTTCTCACAGAAAGCTTTTTTTTTTTTTTACCCGCAGTCCAAGGCATAAAGTGATATTTGACGCTTTTCCTTAGTCATCTCTCCCTGAGGGATCAGGGATTTAAATTACAAAGACCTGCTTCAAGTGATCCCTGGGCACCTTCCCTTACCCACATGGGTGCTAACTGCATCCTGATTCACATCACCAGGACTCTAGCTGCAAGCCTACAGCTTTGGCTTTAAATTCCTTCCTCCTTTCTATTACTTTATTTCAAGCTCAATATGCATTTTAATTTTTCTGTGATATTTTATTCAGAATTTCCTGTGTGATGCGGTGGAACAGTGAATATCCACATTAACTCATTCTGTGAGTTACTACACCTCCAAGGGATAATGATTTTTCCTCCTGTCTCTCCCACTGGAGTATGGGCTCCTGATTATCTCTGGTTCCTAGCTCAGTACCAGGCTAGGTGGATAATTAAATGATGGGAGGTGATGCTCAAGCAGCATAGTTATTTCTTGGGGCAAAAAGATTTCCTCGATCATTTTACCCACAAAGATCGTCTTCCATTCTGGAAAATCGTTATAGGAAATTCTCTACCATGTCACTATGACACCTATGTCAGTGTGTTTTTCTTTACTTAAAATTCTGGCTTGTTCACAGAGTGATCACGGAGTGGGGTACTTGGGAACCCAAACGCAGACTAGGGATGCACACAATCAGCGGAGGACGCGACGTGAAAGTGGACCCAGCGCGTGACGCAAAGAGCAGTGTTGGCCTTGGTTACATTCCTGGGGAGGGCTTGTCTGCATGGAAGAAAATGTTTATTAGGCTGATGGAAGAGAGCAACTGTGGTTCCAGGGATTTGAGCTTGGGCAGCCAGTGGCTGTGGTGTGAGCCCTGGCGGATGGTGGAGGCGGGGAGACCTGATAGCCATGTGACGCTTCTTGGTGTCACCCGGACGCACAGTATTCCTGAACCTGCACACCTGGTCGTTAAAAAGAAAAAAAAAAAATTGAAAGTATTATCATAAAATAACAATAAAAAATAAAATAAAGTAACAATAAGTCATGGTGTGATATTTATCACAACTTTACAGAAATTGGTAGCTAAATTAAAAAAAAAAGATGTTTTGGCCGGGCATGGTGGCTCATGCCTGTAAAGCTTTAGCCTATGAAGCGGCCGGGGCTAGAGATCGCGGTTCGAGTCCCGCCTGGGGCTCGTAGTGAGACCTAGTTCCAAAAAAAATAGCTGGGTGTGGTGACGCGCGCCTGTCATCCCAGCTACCTGGGAAGCTGAGGCTGGGGATGGCTTGAGTCTGTGGTACCCTGGGCAACGGGCTCCACGGGCAAAAATAGCGAGACCTAGTCTCAAAAAAAAAAAAAAAATGCTAAACAGGTCGGGTACGGTGGTGCCTGCCTTTAATTGCAGCCTAGGAAGCGTGAGACAGAGGCTAGGAACCACTTGAGTAGCGGGTTCAAGACCCGCCCGGAGCAACATAGGGAGACCTCGTCTCAAAAAATACCTGGGTGTGGTGGCACATGCCTGTAATCCAGCTACCTGGGAGGCTGAGGCTGGAGATTGCTTGAGTCCGTAGTACCCCGAGCAAGGTGAAC
This sequence comes from Uropsilus gracilis, assembly GCA_004024945.1. NCBI lineage: Eukaryota > Metazoa > Chordata > Mammalia > Eulipotyphla > Talpidae > Uropsilus > Uropsilus gracilis. The sequence continues at coordinate 844 of PVHY01006784.1, read as the reverse complement.
CTGCGGTTCCCCAGGAAACGAAGTGAGACCTAGTCTCAAAAAAAAAAAAAAAAAAATTACGAAACAGAAATTTCAGCGGCTAGATATCCCTCCCATCCAGGTGCTGCCACATCTTGCCCACCAACCCCGCCCCCTACCGGTTCTTCATACCTACTCCATGTCCCCCCACCCCCACCCCACGTCCCTGCCCTTATAAAAATAGTTGTCTCTTCAGCCTGGGCACGACTTCACTAATCCTCAATCTAGAGTCAGTGAACCTCACCCTGGACACACAGTAATAAAGACTTTTCTTTCTTTTACTCTGCCTGGTTTCTGTTCTCTCCTTTCTCTCATCCTTTCAGTATTAGCTTTGATCTCATATAGACCATCTTCTCTGACCACAGTGCAATAAAAACAGGAATCACTAATGGCAACCCACATATATTGGGAAATTAATAAAGCATACTTCCAAGTGATGAATAGTCAGGTAGAAATCTTAGGGATATTAGAAAGTGCTTGCAACTGAGGATAATGGAGACCATAAATATTACAATTCACGGGATACAACTCATCCAGTATGAGCAAAGTATTACCATCTCAAAGACATCCATTAGAAAAAAGGAAGATTGAGGCCTGCATGGTGGCTGGTGGCTGTAAGACCAGCAACTGGGGATCACTGTTCTAGTCCAGCCTGGGGCAACATAGTGAGACATAGTTCCAAAAAATTAGCTGGGTGTGGTGGCACACACCTGTAATCCCAGCTACCTGGGAAGCTGAGGCTGGGGATTGCCAGAGTCCGTGGTACCCGGGGCAATGTGAGCTTGTAGTTTCATGGACAAAATAACAAGATCTAGTCTCGGAAGGG
>PVHY01006783.1:0-71994 GCA_004024945.1 Uropsilus gracilis | reverse complement strand
GGGGGGGTGAATCCCGGTATTACAAAGATATGAAATGTATATATATATAAACTATTTGATTATAAAAAAATTTAAAAAAATGAATTTGATATTTGAGCTTTAAAACTTTGTTTTGTTTCATTTAAGTATACGCCTTGTTGGGATACACTTAGGTTTGTAACTGAAAAGGTTTAAGCATGATGAAAGCAAAGCTTGTTAAGACAGAACAATAGGGAAATCAGTTACACATGGAAAGAGCAGCTTGTTTTGAAGAGGCAAAGGAAGCAATGGGACAGGAAGAATGTTCTTGAAGGGAGGGAGGGAGGAAGGGGAACATTATCAGTTGACTATATAGTCAAGATTTCATGCCAATCTCTATAGGATGAATATAATCACAGCCTCCCTTCAAGATCCAAGTTGACCCAGTTTCCTCAGTTAAAGCTACAGGGTTCCCTCAAATCTCCCTTCACCCTCACTTTTTAAAGAATATTTTTATTTTGTAATTATCATGCAATATCGGTCATGTTTGCGTGATTGTATTATACCCCGTATTCCCCTCCACATCCCCCACCACCTTCACCCTCACTTTGTCATTAAAATCATTCAGTGACATTTAGAACGTCTGAAAAGTTCAGCCTTCTCCAGCCCACTGAAGGAGGCTCCGGTTCTCAGAGCAAAGGGCTATCTTAACAGCCCCAATGGTTCAGCAACAGTGTCTGTCCCTGTGTTCATCTCCACGCGGCCACCAGACTTCCCTTCCCCCTAAACCTCATGACATGCCGCATAAACCTTCACACACTCTCCTAGGAAGCCTCAGTTCTCAGTCCTCTTAAAACGCACACTCCTAAGCTTCAGGCTCATCCCGACATGGTGAGCTTTACCAACCTATGGTTCAGTGAAGAACTCGGAAGCACTGAAACATAGCGCGCTGGTTCACTCTTGTTTTCTCTGGTCAACACTGTCGTGAACTGCCCAGCTCCTCCCCCACCCCTCAAAATGATGCTCACCCCTCCAGCAGCTGCTGAACCCCTGTGCAAGCGTGCAGCCCCTCCCAGACAGCAGCCCCCACTGCTGCTGTGAAGGAAGACACCAAAGTCTGGAGCCCTCATCTTTATGGGGTAGCGCTGAAGGGGATCCTAGCTCCAGAGTTTCCCATGGGGATAGCCCTCTGTGTGACTTCATCACCAGTGAGCGTCTCCCTCTTCTCTTTTTCCGGGAAGTCCTTCCCTAGAGATCAACTTCCTGTGTGGAAGCCTCGGTCTCCAAGTCTGTTTCCAGGAGACCCAAGGAATAGTTGTCTTTCTAAACTGTGTTTCAAACTATTAGTTCATAGTGGTTTTAACTTGCTCCTGCTTCATCATTAAGCTTCTTAACCTTTGCTTTTTACTCCCAAGGTGTAATAATTTAAATTTTTTTTTAAAAAGGACATCTGTAGATCTGAAGTCATCACCCCAACATGGGCAGTGTATTTATTTGTTAATAAAATTTAGGCATTGCATTAGCTGTGTCTGAAAAACAGGGGTAAAAGAGGCCTAAACAGGAAGGGTACTTTTATTTAGTTGCAAATTCTGGGTGTGGACCCTGGAGGAGAGAACGTATCACCTGGAGAGTGTGTAGAGGAAAATTGGAGCCTTTGGTTTTTAGGAGTAAAAAAAAGATAGAAAAAGAAAAGGAAAGAGGAGATGAGAATGGCAGCCTGAGAGAACAGGCCCACGTGGCCTGGCCAGAGGAAGGCCCCTGGAAGAGTGAGCTGGAGTTGGCGAGGAGCCATGGTGACCGGCAGAAGAGTAGCCAGTGTGGGGAGTGTGGCAGCGCAGCAAGGTGGCATAATGAGTTGGTACCTGGAGATGGCCAGGGATGTGGAAAACTGATTTTTGCATCAGCAATTGTGGGGGAAGTTTGAAGAGCCTTGGAGAAGCAGAGCAGCTGGGAACACTGGAGAGAGAAGAAGCAAAGAGAAGACACCAGAGAAAGACTGGACTTTGCAGGGTGCCTGCCTCAGGTTTGAAGAGGCAAAGGGTACCATCTTGGACATGTGTCTTTGGGAGTTTGGGGACTGAAAATGGTGACTGGGCCACAACTAACTGGCCACTGTGTCTTTAAAAACTTTTCATTTTCTCTGTTGAATTCCCTTGATAATAAAACAATGTTGTTGAACTGCATTTGAGTGGCAACTGCTTCACCACGTCAGGGAACCTGGAAAGCAGAAGCCGCTTTTTAAGAAGCTTTTTTCCCCGTGGCTTGCTGGTTGGCGGCTTCTGCCCCTTTCGACCCGATTTCCTATCTCTCTTTTTTACTCATTCCTAGCCATTGCTACTAACACACACTGATTTAAGCTATAGAGCTAGAATTTTGCTCGAAAACTGCATCTGTCATTGCCTCACTGTGTGATTCAGTAGATGACACAGCCCCTCTGCCTCTATTTCCCTATCTGTAAACTGGGGGTCAAGATAGAACTGTTACAATGAATTGTTGTGAAGACTAAGTGTTATTTATGAATGTGCTTTATGAATGAAGGATTAAAAATGGCCCCTACCTAAAAAGTAGTGCCTAAATATCTTAGGAAACACTAACCACCATGGCAAATAGACCTAAAATTGTTCGATTACTCAAGTATCATATATTTCCCATGGTGTTTCTGAAGGTCAGTGGGGCAAGTTTTCCTGACAGGGATTCCCAAGCACCTCGGTAAATGGATTTGCAATTATCTGCAGCGCATGGTTTCTCCAACCCAATTATCCACAGAAGGGGGAGAACACAGAGGAGGGTGGGTCTATGCGAGATTGCTGTGGGTGAGCCTGGAGTACTGCTATTTGCTTTCTGTTGGCTGGAACATCAATGCATGATCTCATCTAACTTCAAGATAGACTGGAAATGTTCCTGATGAAGTGGATTTTAGTGACCAGCTATCCATGCGGCAAACTTTATTATTATCATCATCATCATCATCATCATCATCATCATCATTACTAATCTTCTAGCTCAGGGTCTTATCTCCACCAACCTAAAATATCAATGCTGCCTACTCATTGGTCTCCCTGCTACCAGATTATTCCATCAACCAAAACCCTTTCTCCACAGCAAACCCAGAGTTATCATCTAAAATCTGACTCACATCACGCATCTCACCATGCATTTCAGTCACAGCCCCTCCAGTTCATGACTTCATGACTCAGTCACCCCACATTCCTTTGGTCTCCCTTCCAGTCATTACCTCCTACTAGACCCGAGGAGGCTCCAGGAACTAAAGCAGACAGGACCCTGCCCTCTATACATTTTAATCAGGCAGCCAAAAACACAAGTAAATACACAAAATAAGTAGTAAGAGCACAACGTAGAACGATAAAAGGTCAGAACATTGAAAGTAGTGAGCTAAATAAATGACTAAATGATAGCTTACAGTTTACCAGCAAGTGAGAGCCATTTCACAGAGAAATACACTATGGACATGGTTTACCACAACCACTCACAGACAACTGCGATAACACAAGAATGCTTATCATTGCCCTATAAGTTGCACTCCTTTGAACTTCTTTTATAACTGCTATTCACGGAAATAATACAGAGCACTAAAGATTGCTCAATGTGCTAGTTATACAGGTTGTTGAGAGTATAATATATTATTGCCCCATGAGGGAGTAAGAATACACAGAACTTGCCCCCACCCACATACAAAGTAGTTTGCAAAAATAGTCAATATAAAAATATTTAATGAAACCAAGTTTGACTCAAATATGTAAAGTTGCTATTTTAAAAACAAACTGACCTCAAAAATGTCACTTTCACTTTGGCAACTTAAAAAAGTGTTACACTTGTGATGTTTCTGCCACCTTCCCGGATTTAGGTTTTCAGATTCAAGACATGTGGAGTTGAAGATTTTCTTTCTGTTCAGGGTAAACAGCTCCCACCTGATTTAGATCTTTAATGGGTAAATATAAGAATCTATCATGCTGTGACATCCACATAAAATCATGAATTTCCTCTTAAAAGGAACTGGAACTTTTAAGTCCTGGTAGGAAAAAAAAAAAAAAAAAAAAAAACCTTGGAAACAATCTAATTACCAAATAGTTGGAGAAATGCTGACATGGAAAAATGGCAGTGGGGGGATATGAAACTGAGTGGAGAGAGTATTTAAGACTGTAAAGAGCACAATTGTACCATTCAGTTAAAAAAATAACTCAAAAGACATTGAGAGACAGCAGTTCAGAGCAGGTAGCGCAGCTTCACAAAATTGTCAAGAGCCCAGAACCTTCTATGGGGCTATCCTCAACACATGATTTCCAAACCATGGCCCAGGATGGCTGCTTGAGTGCCAACTGTTATATCTCCGTACCAGCCACCAAAGAGAAAGCAGATAAGGAGGGATATGCCCCTTAAGTTATAAAGAACAAGGACTTGCTAAAGATGTTCATGTCCTAGTCTTTAAAAACCTATAAATGTGTTATCATTCATGGATAAAGAGACTTTATGAATGTGCTTAAGTTAAAAATATTGAGATTAGCTTGGATTATACAAGTGAATCCAATATAGTCGCAGGGACCTTAAAATAAGAGAGCCAGGGGTCAGGGAAGGAGATGAGACAATGGAAGCAGAGGTCAGTGTGGTATCAAAAAGGGGCCTGGAGCCAGTAAATGCTTGTAAACCCTGGACACTGGAAAAAGGCAAAGAAACCGATTTTCCCAAGAACCTCCAAAGGGAACCCCGCTCTGTCAATTCACTTTTATATTTCCAGCCTCCAGAACTATGAGATAAATTTGTGTTGCCTTCAGTCGGTGGCATCATGTTACATCAACAATAGGAAATGAATAGATCCTGCTTTAAGTTACTGAGGCCACAATGGAAAGAGGACCACAATTAGCACATTCTGCCATAATGTTTTCCTTTATTAAAAATAGAAAAAGATGTTCCAAAGGAAATAGGTTATGTCTTAGTAGAAGACTTTAATGCCAATATGGAACCCCAGCCCCAACTCTAACCAATTTAAGGTTTAACAAGGAAAAGGAAGTTTATTTACATGTGTATGAATGGCTCATCCATTATTCACAGGCCCTGTAAGCAGGAACTGGTCTTGCATACAGTCCCCCCCCATTCCCCTCCCCCTCTCTCTCCCACCCTCTCCCTCCCTCCCTTCCCTCCTCTTCTACTGAAGCTACAGCTTACCCATGTTTTCACAATCAAGACCATAAGCATCTCTGCTTTCTTCATTCCAACTTCAAAACCTTCACCTGATCATGCATTCATTTGCTGTGTTTTTACAGAGCGCCCATTAAGTGCCAGGCCAGTGAACAAGACAAACTAGCCCCTGGATTCATTCTGGTATCTTATAGATACAATACACAAATGCATAAATAGATCTGAATCAGGGCAGCAAGTGTGCTGGTGGAAATGAGCAGAAAGTGAAAGAGAGTCTATAGACTGGGTGGTCTTGAGGCTTCTCTGACAAGTTAACTAACATCTGAGACCCGGGAGATAAATGTGGATCTGAGCACAACGCAGGGGCCAGCAAAGACTCCATGATCGCTTCCTGAAGCACCAGAAGGAGGCCAGCGTTCATGGTGCCGTGTGAACAGGGACAGTAAAGAGTAGAGCAGGAGTCAAAGCCACAGGGTCTCACGGATGCATCTCGCTTCTCCCAGACCTGGTTCTCCCAGTCTTCATTACACCCATTTTTCTCCCATAAATACTAATAGCCACTTCGGTTTGGATGATAATACTGGGTCTTGAGATCTAAAAATGGCCTAGAGGAGCAAGGATTTTATCCTAAGAGAAATGGAAAGGCACTGAAAGTTCGACTCAGGCAATGCTATAATGTGACTTGTTTTTGATATCTCTGGACACCAAAGAATGGGGTGCTAACCGAAATAAGTTCAGTACAGGGCCCAGAAGTCATCAAGTGATCAAGTGATCAAGATCTAGCTAAAAACCAAATAGGTGAGAGTTGCCATTTCACATCAGGCCTAGCTACACTCTCAGCGGCCTCATTTCACGCCTGGGCCTTCACGCTGTTTGCTCTTCTCCCCACAGCTTCTAGACTCAGAAGCACTTTCTGAGGCAGGTCGCAGCTCCCACTTCCTAGGTCTCACTGCATGTGGGCAGCACCCAGCTTCTAGGCGCAAACCCTGACTTCCCGGATTCCTGCTGATTTTGCCACAAATACCTTCTCTGACTCCAGGGGGCTGACTTAAGGGCTCCATTCCTTTTGGGTTCCCCCCATTGGCTTCCCAAGGCAAAGGCAGCTGCAGGACAGGAATGTGAGGCCCACTGCGCACCCCTCTCTCCGCACAGCACTCTCCACACAGCTCTCTCCACACAGCACTCTCCACACAGCTCTCTTCACACAGCTCTCTTCACACAGCGCTCTCCACACAGCTGTCTCCACACAGCGCTCTCTCAAAGCCCGTTTCCCATCAGGAAAGGAGCGGAAGCCCTGTATATGCCCCTGCCATACCCCAGCTGGAGCTGAAACTGCATCCATCTATGGTTCCTTCTTATTGATAAGGCAAAACACTGAAGGCAAACATAAACAGATGGGACTACATCAAGCTAAAAAGCGTCTGTACAGCGAGAGACAACAGAAAAAACTAAAAAAAGCCCAACCAAATGGCAAGAAATTTTTGCCCTCCACAAGACTAATAAGGTTTAATAATGCAGATCCATAAGGAACTTACACAACTAAACAAAAACAAAACAAGAAGCCCAATCAAAAAATGGGGAGAACTAAAGAGACTTCTCCAAAGAGGAAATACAAATGGCCAACAGGCACATGAAAAATTCCTCAACGTCACTGGCAATCAGGGAAATGCAAATCAAAACCACAATGAGATACCAGTAAGAATGGCCCACATCAAAAAAAAACAAAAACAAAAACAGGCAACAACAAGTGCTGGTGGGGATGCGGAGAGAAAGGAACACTCCTACACTGCTGGTGGGAATGTAAACTGGTCCAGCCTCTATGGAAAGCAGTGTGGAGGACCCTCAAACTAATGAAAATGGAACTACCATTTGACCCAGCAATCACTCTTCAGGGAATCTACCCAAAGGAGACCTCAATGTGGGTACAAAGGGACACCTGTGCTCGGATGTTTATTGCAGCACTGTTTATAATTGCAAGGACATGAGAACAACCCAAATTCCCAGAACAGATGAATGGATGAAGAAGATGTGGTCTATAGACAAAATGGAGTATTACTCATCAATTAAAAATGACAAACTTGATGAATTTATGGAAACATGGATAGACCTAGAAGAAATCCTACTGGCAGAAACGAGTCAGAAAGAAAAAGACAGAAACCAAATGGTTTCACTAATATATGAACAACCAAATGAAAGTACATAACAGGAGGGTGGGGAGCAGCTGGAGCAGTAAGGGAGGGGAGGTTGTGGGTGACCCCTGGGGATTAAAATGATGTGAAATATATATGTTTATATAAATTATTTACAGAAAAGGCCAGCATAGTTCCCTGGCATCAGTGGAAGTCTGGGTGCCTCCTGCAAAACAGAATGGCCAGGTTAACCCTGGTCACCTTTCACAGCTGGTTCAAGAGACCCAAATCATGTGACCGGGTCCAGAAAGAGTTCAAAACAGGAGGCGTGCTTACAACTCTGAGAGCAGCCATGGGAAGCCAGAGTGGGGGAGGAAAGTGGATGGAGAAGGGGGGAAGCAAGTCTCCTGTCAGTGGGTCAGAGTTCTGGGTCGGGTCAGGAAGAGGTGTTCGGCTCTGATTTCCCATTTAGGATCTAGGGCCTTAATCCAGCTGGAATTTAACTCTGTGGCTACTATGAGGCAAGGATTTGTTTCTTGAGCCACTTTTCCAGATCGGACACCAAAAGCTGTCAATTCAGTCATTGAGTTTTCAGCGTACTGTTCCTCATGTGTCAGTTCTATAACACCTGCGTTTAGCCTATCTGTTCTCTTCCAAGAATAGCCTTTTTGCCTGCAGCCAAAACTCCTCCGTCTTAATTACAATAGCTTTAATAGCAATGTGACAAGCTAGACTGTTCTTTTGTCACCTTATCTGAGCTAAGACTTCTCTTCCTTGTATGGTTCGAAGCACAAGTTGGACAGGAGAAGAAGTGTGAGGCTGGGATATGGAGGTGGAAGGAGACCACTGCTCTTTGGAGAGCTTTGTGTTAGTAGGAAGAATGGCCACAGAGAAACCAGGGGACTCTAACTTGCCCTCGCTCTCTGCTCTTTGCATCCAGCTCTTCTTCCCAATGTTCTGTCACTAAGGTCTCCTATGAGACACTAGGTGAAAAGCCACCAAGGAGGTGGCAACACTGAGCCAGTGATGCCTACAGATGGCTCCCCAGCTCCCCAGCTCCCCAGTGGCCTAGGTAGCTGGGCTCATGTTTCTCCTTAGATGACCCTGTGACCTCAAATGGGTCCCCCATGCCAGTGTTGCAGGAAGACTACATAAAGACTCTTCTTTAACGCTCCAGTTCTTCCTTTCAACCTTCATGCTCCCAGTCCTCCCTCGTGGTATCAGGTCTGCTTCCTGACATCAGTCCCTTAGGCCCTAACAGTCACTGAAGCCCTGCTCTGCCAATGGAGCCCTGACCCCTGTGCTGTTATAGCAGAGAGCAGCTTCCCATCCCAATCATCTTCAAACTTCCTGATCCTTTGCTCCGTCATGTGACTTTCTGAATCATCTCATCAAGAACAGAAAAATCTATGGGGACTGTGATGGAGATTGTTTTGAATTTAATTAAGCTTGGGGGAATTAATATTTTCTATAATTGAGTGTTTTTTTAAAAAAAAATACAGATTTTGTCTGAAAATGCAAGTTATTCTTCAACTATTTTTGTGTATAGGAATTTGTTGATGTCTTAGATTAGTTCCAAAAGTTTGTTTGTATTTTAGATTCTATGAAGGCAGTTCTGTCAATATTAACAGTTTTTCTTTCCCAGTTTACATGCTTTTAGTTTTCCTGTCTTACTGGTCTGATTGAGAACTTCAAAATGATTGGATGAAATGGCGATAATTTCCATCTCAGCTTGTTCCTAATATTAATGGGAAAAATTCTAAAGTTTCATCAGTACAGATAGTGTGTTAGCTACATGTTCTGATGACTATGTCCTATATAATTAAGAAAATTCATCTTACAATTCAATAGAAAAAAAAAATTCAACAACCAGGTTAAAACTGGACAAAGATCTTGAGTTAACATCTCTCCGAACAAAGCAAAGAAATGGCCAACAGGTGCATGAAAAGATGCTCTACATTACCAATCACCAGGAAGATGCAAATCAAAATTACAATAAGATATCACCTCATACTTGTTGCTATGACCCATTGCAACAACAACAATGAAACAAAAAGGTAGCAACCAAGGAGATGGAGAAATTGAAACCCTTACACCCTGTTGGTGGGAAAATAAAATGTTGCAATCATTGTGGGAAACCCCATGCAGCATCCTCAAAATGTTTTAAATAGAATAATCATGCAATCTAGCAATCTCACTCCTGGCTATATGTCTAAAAGAACTGAAATCAGGATCTTGAGGAGATACTATATTTACATGTTTGTTATAGCATGATTCATAACTAGCCTTGGAAATAACTCAAAGTTCACAGACAGATGAGCAGATAAGTAAAATGTGACATATGTATACACACAGTGGACTATTATTCAACTTTTAAAAAGGAAAGAAATTCTACCATTTGTGATAACATGAATGAACCTGCAAAATATTAACCTACATAAAAAGTTGATCATAGCTGGGCAAATACACCATCATACCACTCACATAATCAAGACTGTAAAAGTAGAATGGACATTGCCAGGGAGTGGTGGGCCAGTGAGATTCTGGGGAGATGTGCTATGGATATAATATTATAGTTATTTTAAAAATAAGCAAATTCTAAAGATCTGCTATAGAACACAGTGTTATAGGGTATTGTGCATAAAATTTGCTAAGAAGGAAGTTCTTAAGAGTTTGTACCAAAAGAATGTTTAAAGCCAAAGGAACCCAAAGAAATTTTTGGAAGTGATGTATTTGATGTTTATTATTTTGAATCCAGCATCAAGATGAATGCTTTATGTACACACTCATGTAACTGTAACATTAAGTATGTGTGGATTTGGGTATAGCAATTATACCTCAATAAAGCTATGAAAATCAATCTTTTAAAATGTCAGGTTCAGGTAACAGAGAGAAGGTTTACATTTGCCTTTACTGTACTTTACTGTAGAGAACTTGGGAAATATCCCATTCCCAAATTGTTTCCTGAAATGGAGACTCTATATTAGCTGTTTCCAACGTGTCCAATATTCAGGGTTTTTTCAAGTTTTAGGAGATAAATGTATAAAGAAATTTTTAAGTTTCCTATTTTATTTTCTATTTTAATATGAAATTTATTATATATTATATTTAACAATAATTTTAAACATTTATATTTAACAAAAATCATTTAACAAATATATTTTAACAAATGATTTTTCTGTTTCTGTTAAGATAATTACAGACTTCTCCTTTCAGAATTTGTTAATATGGCAAACCATATAAATAGATTTTTCTAGCACTAAGCCTTCCTTGTTTTCTTGGCATGAAACCAACATGGTCATAGTGTATTACTGTTTGTGCTTTTAAATAGCTGGTTCTTCTAGCTTTAATAGATTTTATACTTTCATGTTTAGAAAGGAGGTTAACACATCACTTCCCCAAATAACCTTGACTTATTTGGGATTCAAGCTTGTGTGAGTCTACTAAAGTAAGTTTTGGGGGTGTTCTTCTATTTTATATGCGGTATTGTATGGAATAGGAGATTGGGACTAGTGATCCTCGGAAATTAGAAAGACTCACCTGTGAAGAAGAAACTACCTACATTTGTAATTCAGCTAGGTTTAATCACTGCTTTAGTTTATTTCAGGATCATGGGATTTAGGTCTTTCATTTCTTTTTTTTTTAATAATTTATATATATATATATTTCACACCATTTTAATCCCTGGGGGGGGTCCTTCATTTCTTCTTGGGTCAGTTTTCATTGATTATAATTTTTGCTAAATTGATCATTTTGCATAATTTTTTCAAATTAATTCACATTAAGTCGTACATGTATGTGATTGCTCCCTGTCACATATTTCCGGAATATCTGTGGTTATGTTGTGTTCGCTTTCCTAATTCAGCATCACTTCGGATGCCTTTGGCGTGGAACACCATGCTGAGACCAGCCATGAAGAAGCCCAGGTTTAAGTGGGTTGCAGTAGTCGGTGTTTACAACAGCCAGAGTTTGTGGTGCCAGTAGAAACAGAACTACCATTGGAACTAATTCCCTATAGTTTCTGTCTACTGTCCCTAGGTCTCTGCTTTGGAATCATACCATCTCAAATACATACTTAGATACCCTCCTTAGAAATCTGTACTTTCTGTAAAGTGGCTGTGTTGTTTTTACTAATTGTCCAACCATTCAGAAAAACAGTAACACTGCTCTCCTAAAACTCATCTTCTGCAGCCTAAGGACGAATTTATCTAACAATTCCTCTAATACTTCCAGTGCCAAGCTCATTTAAGCCTTCTCCCTCTAGGGATCCGTCCCAGTGCACCAACATCTTACACAGCCCTTTAGTCCATTGTGATCTGACCAACACAAGTAGAACTGTCCATGGCCATCCTTCCACTGGACTCTTCCATAACTTCCTAAAATACATTCGCTTCCTGCTCTCTTTCTCATGCTATTGACAATATTGTTAATTTTGTGGTCAACCAGGCTGGGCACGGTGGCTCGTGCTTGTAAGCTTCAGCCTATGAATCGGCAGGGGCTAGGGATCGCGGTTCGAGTCCCGCCTGGGGCCCGTAGCGAGACCTAGTTCCAAAAAAATAGCTGGGCGTGGTGGTGCGCGCCTGCCATCCCAGCTACCTGGGAAGCTGAGACTGGGGATTGCTTGAGTCTGTGGTACCCCGGGCAATGAGAGCCTGCGGTTCCACAGGCAAAAATAGCAAGACCTAGTCTAAAAAAAAAAAAAATTTGCGGTCAACCAAACGCTTTTTTTGTTGTTGAATCTGTCTAAAAGGAGGACTCCAGTAAACACTTCCCTAGTCCACCGACTTTCAAGGTGCGGTAAAAGCATGTGAGGCTGCAGGCAAGCTTCTTCCTACGTGGCAGCACTGGCCTCGGCAATCTAGAAGAGGATCTCTTTCTTTGCAAGGGAAGGCATATCAGCTGGGTCAAATGACAGTCCAGTTGCCAAACGCAGGACAAGATCAAGAATTGCCAGTTGTCACTGATCGAGAACCAACTGTGTGCCAAATCTATGTGAGGGGCTTTTACATGTTATCTCAGCTTTAGTCCTCATGATAACATTAGACCAGGGTATGGTGTGAATAAATGAAGACATCAACAAGCAAATACCAGATAAAATTATTCTGTAAAAGGCGAAAGATTTATACGACCTGAAGAGAAACTAGAGTATTTTAGAACTCAGAGCATGAGGCTAAAAGCAGCATACAAGTCCTGAAACCATGCAAAAAACCAAGGGGTACCCAGAGAGCCCCCAACTGTTAAGGGAAAACCAAGCTATTTTTTATCCATTCTCAAGGTCTGACCATGTGCGTGCATAAAAACAAAGCAGAATCTTTGTGTGCTCAGTGGTCCTTAACCTCAGTGAGTGATTCAAAGCTGAAGGTGGTGTGGGGGGAGGGAGAAAAAGATTTCAGATAACAGACTTCCAGATCAAACTCCAAAACTCATTCATCCTCTTGTAGGAAAATGACCAGCCTGTTTATCAGGGCAGCTGAGACCCAAAAACTGGACAGGAGTTCAAGGCACCTCCCAGTGGGAACTATAAGGAAGGAATTAGGCAGTTCCCAGAGAGCCAGCAGGGAAGGAAAGACCCCAAATTCACCATGTTACCATACAATCCACCAAGAGGTGAAGAAGATGGTTGCTACTGTCTACCAAAAGGCCAGAGCTGCCAGGACCAAAGACAAAGGAGAAGCTTCCCCACATCTTACATCCAGGTGTCTCTTCAAAATGTCTCTCCCTTCTTCTTCTTCTGATACAGGGTAGTGACATAGTTGAAAATTGTCTGGGTGCCAAAAATAGCCTGGTGGGTGGAGTCTGAAAGACCCCGCCTGAGAGAAACTGGGACGTTGGGAAGAGAAAGCGTAGAAAAAGGAAGGGGCAAGGAGAGAAAAGAGGACATGGGAAGAGACAAGAATGGTAGACTGAGAGAACAGGCCCACATGGCCTGGTCAGGGGAAGCCCCCTGGAAGAGTGAGCTGGTGGTGGCAAGGAGCCATGGTGGGAGAGTGTCCAGTAGAGAAGTAGCCAGTGTGGAGTCAGATGCCAGAGTGGCAGGCCAGGGGTGACCAGGGGCTGCTGAGGGCAGGCCTGGTAAATGTGACCAGATGCCACCAAAGGCAGGCCTGGTAAAGGAAGCGCATGGAGTCACAGCAAGGCGGCCTATTTGGAAAGCTGATTTGGGATCAGCATTTTGTTGAAGCAGTTTGAAGAGCTTTGGAAAAGCGGGACAGTGCAGTATGCTATAGATGAAGTGAAGAGAAGATGCTGGAGAAAGAATGGACTTTGCAAAAGTGCCTACCTCTCAGGTTTGGAGGAGCAAAGGGCACCATCGTGAACACGTTTGGGACTTCCGGACCAAATGGTGATTACGGTAAGATAACTAGCCACTTGTGGCTTTGAGAACTTTTCATTTTTCCTGTTGAATACCTTTGCAAATAAAACCCTGTTGCTGAACTGTATTTTTGACTGGCAACTGCTCCATGTGGGTGAGACCGGATTTCTGTTCCACTTCAATTGACCTAGCTACCGGTTCCTTCCTCTTTCCCAGCTGCCCCGCATTCTGGGAGTCCAGTTCATGGCCTGCTGGGAATTTTAGTCCAGAGCATATACATCTAAGTGGAGGATGGGGGGAGAGTTTGGCAGGGAGAAGCTGGGGGGAGAAGTGTTCATGTCCACATGCGATGTTCTTCCCCTTTCATTCAGGGAGATGAATTCCATAAGGTTCCAGCTTCTTCTACATTGTCATCAGGAGGAGTGGATGTGAGTGGAGGCACAAGCTGCGGGGATACTTGTGTGGAGCGTCATGGTTTCATGAAGGACTTTTACCTACATTGACTCTCTTTATTTGACCCTGATAACATCTTCCTGTGGAGGATAGAGCAGGTGACGCAATCTTTCTTTTACAAGGAAGGATATCAGCACTTAGGAATGCAAGGGATGGATGCAAGATGACCAGTTAGAAGATCTTACTCAGACTCTGACTGTAAGTGTCCCTTGGGGCAACTAGAGCCAGCAGGGAAGACAAGCAGGGAGCTGGGGCAAGTGCAACATGGAAGCGAGACATGAGAGCTCAAAACCTTGCCAAGGAAATGTAATGTCCTGAAATTATTTTTCAAACCTCCCACACCCTAAGAGGCCCAGGAGAGAAACTCAGGCCAATGACTGAAGCAGCAGAACAGCCTGGGACAGACAGCACGGCTGTTCTCCTGCAGAGAGGGCGAAGTCACCTTCTGTCAGCAATGGCATTCACAGCATGGGTTCTTGCAACACCGAGACTGTAAACGAGAGTCCAGTGAACCTTTGATTTCTTCAGCAAAGTCAGACTCTTTTTGGAAAAAGGTATTCAAAACGAATCTAATAGGTCTTACAATTTGTTAAAGACATAGGTTGAACATCAGCTAAGTATCCATAGGACATTTGGTTTTACCAGCTGTTTAAACTCCACTTGTGTTAAGTACCAGCCTTCAAGCCAGCAAAAATAGAAGCTTGGCCTATTAGACTAATTATTTGTCTGTTGGCTACCAGTTCCCATATGGTCCCAAGTAAAACCACAGGGTTTGGCTACAGGTATTCACTATGGCCTGATCTATTCATACATGTTTCACTGGATGGGGGTAAGTGCCCACATGAATGTGTTGCACCATTCATAAACTCAAAGAAAAAGTGACTGCAATGGGTTTTTAAAAGATTGTTACCACTCTATTAACCACCCCACCACCATTTTCCAAAAAGAACATTTTCCCCCCAACTCTCCTTTTCTGGAAAGTGCAGGCAAGTTTCAAGTATGATCACAGCCATGGACACAAGTGTCTCCGCACACATGCCTTGTGTGGATGTGTTAGGCAGGAACTGTCTGAGGAAAAACTCTGGGGTTTTTCCATCCTTCTAATGACTTGGCCACGAAGCCTGCAATGGGAAAAGAAAAGGTCCAGCAGGAGCTGCAATCACAAAAGGGGTATTGCCCCACGGGTAGAATAGATTGGAAACGCTTCAAGAGGTTAAAAGTCTATTGTAAAGAGGAAAGGACACAGAAGATGCCTTTAACTTGGTGTTAAAAATAAACTCAGCTGCCTCCCGTACCCTGCACTGCCCATGTGAGAGAAAGAGCGCTTGTGTTTCATTTTGCTCCTTCTCATGAGTTTTCCTTTTTCTTTTTCTTTTTTTTTTCTTTGTTAAAAATGGGCTACTTGGTTGTCTGTTCACAAAACAAGTTGCATTTTCTCTCCAGGTTTCCTCTGGGACGCTGAGAAAGCAGACCGGATGATAATTTAGAATGAACCCATGTCAGCAGCTGAATAAAAACTTCACATGGAGATAAGCAAAGCAAAGCCCTGCCAAGCTCCCCTCCTGCCTGAGAAGTGTTGGCAAGGGACATCATGTGGGCAAAAGGGCTCTTCTTGCGATTCTTTTTAGTATTGGGATGAAGCTAAGACATTTCCTGAGGCGTGATTACCCATAGAAACACTGTTTTGCCCAATTCAATGACAAAAATCCTATGTGCTGGTCTTGGTTCAGAGAAGCAATCTGTATAGCAAAAAGGCTGCTTCCTGGAGAGAGAGCTCTCAATGATTTATTGCATATAGGGAGTGGAGGGGTTTCTAATCCCCCAAGGGAGGCAAAGACACAGAAAAACAAAGAGAAAGAGGTCTGCTCACAGAATGAATATTTCCTGGGACAAAAGGGATGAGAGGTGAGAGGTAGCTGGGACTTGCTTAATTAAAAAAGACTTCTTTAAAGATAGCCTTTATCAACCTATGATGCAGAAAAAAACAACAGATCTAACAGAGAGAGAAGGAGGAGATCTAGTCTGAAGAGAGTCTCTAGGTTGAAGTGGAACCTCAGTCAAGCCACTCACTTTCCCATTAAAGTAGGCACTTTCCCTGACTTCATAGGCCTATTCTTTGATAGAAATATATGCTTCTTAAATTATAATCATTGATGAAATCTTATTTCTAAGCCCTTGAACAAACTGTATAAATTGGACACACCTTCAGAAGCTAGAGGGGAAGTTTTAGCAACAAAGGTTGGATTTCTACCAAATGTTTTTCATTTTGCATAACAAAACTCTAGTGCAAGTGCTGACCTGGGAGCACCAGGGCCCAAATATGTCTTGAGGTTGAACTCTGGGTTCCCAGCCCACGAGGCTGAACATCTGAGACACTGAGGAATACTCAGTCTTGATGCCCCATATGTCCAGCAACGCTGCCCAGCAGACAGCGGAAGCTGTTTCTCTTCTTATGCATGTGTGACATTAGTTTTCAAATGTATATGGACTATCTCTGATTGATAAGATGTCATTAAGACATTTAAATTTCATTCATTTTATTTTTGCATATGCATTAAAAAATACAAACTCATTTTAAAATATTCCCAAAATGAAACTGATTTTCAACACGTACTTCTTGATTTTCTTCCAGCACTGATCTTAGCATACTTATTGTACTCATCTACTTAAATCATTTCCTTTGCCTGATTTCCACTGCCTACTGTGCCTGTGTTTTACAAAAGTGTGGGCCCAAAATAACAAATGTAATAGATAACAACGTGTGTAGCCAGCCCAAATTAAAACATCAAAACTGTCTCACCCCTAGTGTCTGATTTCACACTTAATACTTCAATCACTCACCATCATTCCTGATAATCTGATTAATCTTGAAATCTGTATGTAATTTTTTTGATTACTTGTTGTTTTTATGTTGATATAATTGGCCTGTAATATTGCACTAGTTTCTCACATGACTTGATACAAGTGTATGTGGGAAAATGATCACCATAATAAGTGTAGTTAACATCCATTACCACCCAGTTATCACTTTCTTATAAGTACCGCATGCTAACCAATTGCGCCACTGGAGCCGCACCAGTTATCACTTTCTAATGATGAGAACTTTCTTTATGTGTCATAAGATCTTTTAAGATCCACTGTCCACACAACTTTCAGATGTACAATACAGTATTGGTTTTTCTTGTTTTTTAGCTTTTTTTTTAGCTTTTTTTAATTGAACATATATATTTATATATATCTGTGTGTACAAATATATATATATAGATATATAGATAATCATACATAAGTATATATAAATTACATTATTGCCTACACTGAGGTTCTCCCACCACCTTATCACCTGTGAACGATCTCGATCTCAGTCTTTTGTGCCTGCCCCTCCCCCATCTTCCCCCTCTTCCCCTTCTCTCACTCTGTGTTTCAGTTCTATAATTTTGGCAGTTTTATATTTTTCTTGTCCATTTGTTTGTTTGTTTTTCCTAAATTCCTCATATAAGTGAGACCATCTCATATTTCTCTTTTTCTTTCTGGCTTATTTCTGCTAACATGATTCCTTCTAGCTCCATCCATATTGCTGCAAATGACGTAAGTTTGTCTTCTTTGATTAATGCATAATATTCCGTTGTGTAAATATACCGCATATTTTTCAGCCATTCGTCCGTTTGGGGGCATTTGGGTTATTTCCATATCTTGGCAACTGTAAATAGTGCTGTAATATGCATGTACAGGTATCCTTATGAGATAGTGTTTTTTTATCCTTTGGGTAGATTTTATCCTTTGGGTAGATTATGGGATAGTGTTTTTTATCCTTTGGGTAGTAGTGGGATTGCTGGGTCAAATGGTAGTTCCACTTTCAGTTGCTTGAGGGTCCTCCACACAGCCTTCCATAGTGGCTGGACCAGTTTGTACTCCCATCAGCAGTGTAAGAGTATTTTTCTCCACATCCAGGCCAACACTTATTGTCCGTATTTTTCATATGGGCCATTCTTACTGGTGTAAGATGGTATCTCAGAGTGGTTTTGAATTGCATTTCCCTGATTATTAGTGATGTGAAGCATTTTTTCATATGTCTATTGACCATCTGCAATACAATATTGTTAATGATAGTCCCACCACATTCCCAGAACTTACCTAATTTATAACTCTACCTTTTGACCACTTTCACCCATGTTGCCCAACTCCCAACACCCAACTACTCCTACCTCTAGCAACACTCAATATTTTTTGACTAACTAATTCTGAAATCACAAATTCTCTCAACCTGGAGTCCCAGAATTTAATATTTAACTTTTCACCATAAAAAGGCCTCTGCTCTATTAATTCATTCTATCCAGTAAGAACTAGAATATTGGTGTCTATCAGTAACTCAAAATGCTCTCCTAAAACCAAGCAGGTCATCACATCCACGATAAAAATGCTTGAGTAAACACCTTGCTTATTTATTTCTGTTCCAGGAAGAATGGAAGCATGGAAAATGACTTACAGAAATGCACACAAGCCAGCAATCTACAATCCATTAAATACAAATGAGAAAGAAAAAACTAGGCGAGAGAACAAATCGCAATGTGACTCAAAAGGACATG
Source organism: Uropsilus gracilis (assembly GCA_004024945.1). Taxonomy (NCBI): domain Eukaryota; kingdom Metazoa; phylum Chordata; class Mammalia; order Eulipotyphla; family Talpidae; genus Uropsilus; species Uropsilus gracilis. Next base: position 53,404 of record PVHY01006783.1, on the reverse strand, counting down.
AAAGACATTCCATGAAATCCCACATGCCTCCTAGAGTAGCCAAAGGGGAAAGGAATAGTTAGCAGGTACATAATTAAGTAAATATACATTGGCATCTCACAAGAAACCCAACTCTTGCAGCTGACAAAAAGACTCTTCAGGAAAGGACCATATCCTTAAAGTTTACTTGATGCAAGTGTATCAAAAATTAATTTTTCATCAATGTCCTCATTCTAAAATTAAAGTTCATAATCAATTCTTTGGAGCCTTTCAATACTAGGGGTACGGGAATGCATCTTTGCCCTCTTTTTTTGTGTGGCAAACATAGGTAGAGAGGAGTGATTTCCTTCCACTTCATATACCAAAGTTAATTACTGAGATAAAATTAGAAACAATTTGCCCCAGAAAGACGCGATTCTCAGTCCCATCTTACCTCCAGATTTGTGTTTTTCAAATTAGGATCTTTAAGTGCATTCACAAAGTCCTTAATGGAGACCTTTCACCTCATTTTATTTTCTCTTACATCCCTGTGCTGCAAATTTCCCCAGTCCCACTTGGCCTTGGTCAACCTGAGCACCCACTGAGGTAGAAAATGGATGGCCTCTCAGAGAGGAGGGTGGCCTCTCAGAGAGGAGGGGAGGGAGAAGATACCACAGAATAGGACGAAATGGCAGTATTGGGATGCCCAGAGATGCATTGCCAAGACCACCTAGAACTAGTCCTGGAAGAAAGGCCCTGCCTATACCTCATGACTGAACTGAACACCTCAATTCTGACCAAGAAATCCAGAAGCAAGACTGGGACATCCACCCTCCACCGGAACCAGCAAATCACCAGACTTATTAAAACTCATGACGTTAGCACACAGAGGCACTTCCGACACCAGGTCCTGAGCTGGTGCTAAGGAATCCATGAAAAGGCCCAGACCAGCCCTGGGCAGCCCTGGGGTCTCCTGGTTCCTCATCCTCTCGTTTACAAACCCTGTCTCTGTGAACCTGGTCTTGCACCACAGACACACAGGTCGATGGACCTGGTGGTGGTGGGTTTAAATGCTGGCTTTTCCCTGGCGAGGCAGTTTGCCTGCTTCTGACCTGCCAACACTAGCGGCCTTGTAAGGCAGCCAAGCAGTGTTATAGCAGCGAGACAAGAGGCCCCTAAGTGGCCCTGCAGTGGTCATGGTGCCATGACACCTAAGCCCACGTCAGCAAGTGCCTCAAAGCTTAGACATCAAACTCTAAGGTCCACCAATCACCAAGAGTCGATGAGGCTTTAACGGCAGCCAATCAAATGCTTGCCCTTCCCTGCCCTGTGTACATCTTGCCCCTGGCGCCTGTGGACGCAGCACGTTTAACCACTTCTGGTTCAGCGCAGCCTGGGTAGACTCAATCTTGCCTCAACTGAACTCTTCAGATGTTTACTTTGCCTCTGTCTAGCTTGGACAAGAATCCAGACTCTGACCTGCAGATCCTGGGAAACCACTAGAGCATTTTGCTGAGTGTGACCTGAATGGACCTGTTCTAGATGTCTCTGGGTGTAATGTGGGAAATAAGTAGGGGTGGAAGCCATAGCATGTGTCCAAGCAGGAGGCAATGGCTTAGACCAGGCTGGCAACAGCAAAGACAGAAAGTAACAGCAGCTACTCCAGAGGTAAAGGCTTTGGGGGTGACAATGGGTTGAATATGGGAGGCGAGGGAGGAGGAGGAACCAGAAATAACAGCTGGGTTCCTGACTCGGCAACCTCACAAGAGCAGCAGCGCAGCGGAACGGCTCAGAACGTGGGCGCCAGGTAACAGTGTGCAGTCAAGCCCAGCTCTGCCCTCAGCCAGCTGTCAAACGGGGGTAAGACACCAGATCTCTCTGGGCCTCAAATGTGGGAAAGGGGTGTCCTAACTGTACCTTCTGTCTTGGGCTCTTGAAAAGGTTAAATAAAGTAAAGCTTGAGAACTGCTTGGAACGGAGCCTGGAGGATCATGAGCTTCGTCCATCTTGGTCAGTGTTACAGAAACAAGTGTCTCAGGACAAGGGATACAAGTGTCTCCGGGGCAGGAGCATCGTGAGTTCAGACCAAACATGTGGCGCCTAAAACCTTTGGGAGAATAGGATCTGGGCTAGAAGTGGAGGTTTAATTTTAGAAGCATCCGTGACAGAGATGGCAACAGACTCGATGGGAATAGATGGGATTGTGCAGGGAGGGAAGAAGGTTGACTTAATGGCAACATTAAGTGACAGTTCCAGGAGGACCGGCCAAGGAGGAAGGCAGGGAAAGCCTGTCAGAGAAGGAGGAGAGAAGCCAGTTGTGGTCACGGGCCAGTGGGGAAGAAAACAGAGATACTGTATCAGAGCAGGAGCTGGGACTGAGGATGATGGGGGTGCCCTGAAGTTTCCTAGCACAATCCTCTCCAGGCGGAGGTTGGGTGACAAGAAGTCATGGTCGCCAGAAGCTTGTCTCAGCTGGGCACGGTGGTGCACGCCTTTAATCCCAGCCTAGGAAGGGAGGCTAAGACTAGGAATCACTTGAGTCCACAGGTTGGAGACCAGCTCTGGGTAACACAGTGAGACCTAGTCTCAAAAAATAGCTGGGTGTGGTGGCACGTGCCTGTAATCCCAGCTACCTGGGAGGCTGAGGCTGGGGATCGCTAGAGTCCGTGGTACCCCGGGCAATGTGAGTCTGTGGTTCCCTAGGCAACATAGCGAGACCTAGTCTCAAAAGGAAAAAAAAGAGGAAGAAAGCAAACAGCAGACAACCACGTCTGTTCTGCACGACGCAGAAGAACATGGTAGCTTGTCTAGGTGACCAGGAACCGCGCAGCCCGGTGAACCCCTGATCTTCTCCAGGTGACTAACTACAGAGCAGCCATTGCGCCCCAGTCCTAGCAGGTGCTTACGGGGGAATCTAAGAACCGACTGGGCATCACAGAAGGACCTTGGGCCCAGGCATCTTGTCCAGCACAGAAGTTCCCTCGTCTCTTTCCCAGAGTCCAAAACACCTTGAGGGCTGGAAACATCTCGTTTTTCTTTTTCATTAAGGATTGACTCCAGGAGATGGTGCCCCATGCTGTCTACTGGACTCCAACAACCTAGCCCCAGGCCTCGCTGCCAAGATGCTGGCCCAGCGGAGGTCCGTGCGAGACCACCAGAAGGATGTCTCGGCTTCAAAGCGGCCATGTCGTGAAACCACTTTCTATTCTGTCCAGCAAGTGGGACTTACTTCCAGCCACCAGCACTGCCTTCGGCCACCTAGTTCTGGGAAGTGGCGATATCAAAGGAGCGCTTCTCTGGCCAATGCCACCACCCCCAGGAGCACCTGGGCGCTGGGAGGGACTCAGTCATTTCTTCACTTGAGTGAGGAAAAAATGACTGGAGAAAGGCAGCTTTCAGTCAAAGAGCAACTGATTCCGTCTTTCATTCCTCCATCCTCAAGGGATTACCCAACTCCCCCAAAACGCGGTGGGCAGTGCTTTAAATGGTGCCCAAACCAGCCTGGAAGGGAAGGAAGGAAATTCCAGAAGTGGGAATGACCAGGCTGAAAGGCTGTGAACGACACCAAGTTGACGAGGTCTGTTGTATCCTTGGGGACCCGAGGAAAGGGCGCGTGCGTGGAAGGCATGCCAGCACGCTGACGTTCTGAAGCAGCAGCAGCATAATTGGCACAAGCTGCTCTTGGAGAATACGTGTGTGGACATGAGGAAACACAGCACACTCGCACACAAGGGCTGATGGGAGCCTGGAATACAGATGACAGGCCGGCTGCCAAGACCTGCCTCAGCATATTAACCAGAGGACCGAAGCGGAGCAGGGAAATAGCTTTTAAAACATGCAAAAGAGAAAAGAGATTCGCTTAGAATTGTATCTGGTGAGACAACATCAAGTCCTAAGATGAAACGGCATCTGTTTCATGGACTATTTATGACTCAGATGTGAATTCTGATGCTGCCTTTAAATGAATGGAGAGAAAGGAGGTTTTTCTCCTTGTTGAAACAGGTAGCTCACAGCTGGCAGCAGCATTCGGTGGTTTAAAATAGATTTCGATGGTTTGGCTTTGCCGTTCCTTACATTTGCACAATAAACAGAGCTGCTGTTTCTCTTCCTCCCAAGTCGTTTTCTGTGCTAACCCCATGAGGATTCTGTGTGTCTCCTCAGCATTTTGCAAGAGTTATGCTTCATGTTAACTGAACAGCAAGCTGGTGTTAGAAAACAAAACTATTTTTTTTCCCAGTTTCAGCTTTGCTTATTAAGAAAGTATATATTCCTCAGCCAAATTTCCCCTTTGTTTACGACTGGAGCTTCTGACCCAAATGAAAGAACAAAACCGATGAGCACAAAAATCACCACCACACAGGATTCTTTCTACAATGATATGGTACAAAGGCCAGCGTGATAACCACATGAAAATCCACAAAGGCTATTTGCAGGGGATCCAGGTTCTCTACATAAGGGATTTTTGTGATATGACAACACTGGAGTCTTGCAAATGTGTTTATGGTTGACCCTTTATGTCTTCAGAAACTGTGTAGAATATTGAGAAATGCTGTCCTGAATGTGGCCTTTTCTTTGTCTACAAACGCTGCTCCTTCTGCTTTTTCAGATCTTAACTATGACATCCTCAACTGTCATATAATAGTGAGCCTCCCCGCCCCCAATCTCCACTCTGGGTGACTTCACTCTTACAAGTCACCATCATAGCACATCACCACCTGCTTTTCTTAGCAACTTAGGCAAGGAATGTCTTGCCCTTTGCACCCCCGTGAGTTCCGAGGACAGACCCAAGATGCTTACCTGGTTCACCACAACCTCTAAGTCTTAGAAAAAAGCATGACACATGGTGGGGGCTTGGGAAACACTGAGTGACTGAGAGCAACTGAGAAATTTTTTTTTAAAGTCACTAGAGTCAACTAGTATGAAATGCCTGCCACCAAGCAAAGATAATAGCGTTAAAGAAAATTGAACTGAAATGGTCACCCAAAAACAAATCATATAATCCAATTTTTAATACCTTCTAATTCTCCATGATGTAGTTCTGACAATAAAGGGTCTATTGCCCAAAAATAATGCAAAAGAGGACACAGAAGATTTATTAAAAGAGAAGACTATCAGAGAGAGGAGAAAGTGCATACATTGAGGTGACTTTCGTCTTGTTCAGAACTTTCACTGGTGCATGTGAAACCTTTAGAAAAAATATACAAAAAGCAAGCAAAATATTGAGCAATCACTTGCTTTACGGATGTTGATGAAATTGTGGTCATTTCCTCATCTGCCCCCAATACACCATCATTCCTGCTTCTTCCTCTTTACCCCTGCTCATATGCTGGGAGGATATTATCTTCATCCCTAAATTTTCCACAGCTTCTCCATCAATTTCAGGCTCTCTTCTTCATTCCCATGGAATGTAGGTGGGTACTTTGAATTACAACTGTTTGTATGATGCATGTCTTAGTTTTAGATTCACGAAGGCAGACATGGTACCTCTTGACTAATAATGCACAGAGCACAGCTCCCCCTAAAGTCCCCAGCTGACCCATCCAACTCTTCACTCACGTTCTGAGCTCCTCTGTCACCTGTTTTCCCAATTCCAGTAAGCTATCCCACATCCACATCAAGAACAAAAGAAAGCACTCAAACACTTCACAAGATTAATAACATGTCTCCTGACTTTATCTAAAGAAAAGAAACCCCAAAACAGACAAATGAATCAGAAACTTGTGATATATTTACACAATGGAATATTATTCAGCAATCAAAGAAGACAAATTTGATGCACTTGAGATAACATGGATGGACCTAGAAAGAATCATGCTAGCAGAAACAAGCCAGAAAGAAAAAGGAAAATACTGGTTGACCCCACCTATAGGCTGAATATAGGGGGCGGGGGGAATAAACAAAAGGACAAGGAAAACTTAAAACTAACTATCTGTTAACAGAACTAAAGCTTAAATCAAGAGAGGGTGAGGGAGGGTGAAAGAAGGGGAGGGATTAGCACAAGAGATTAAGATGACAGTTCACGGGTGACAAGGTGGTTGGAGAAACTTCGGGTATATACAGTGATGTAAAAAAATACATGTACAATCAACTAAAAAAAGAAAGAAAGAAAAGAAAAATAAAGAAGAGGTAGCGCCTAGTTCAACCCTTTTACTATTCTTTTAAAGTAAGATATCAATTGCCTACCACAAAGTTCACCATTTAAAAGTGTACAATACATGGTTTTTATTATCATCACCAGAATCTAATTCCAGAATAGTTTCATCACTCTAAATAGAAAGAGCACACCCATTAGCAGTCATCCCCTACATGCCCTCTCTCACCAGGCCCTGGTAATGACTAACCTACTTACTGTCTGCACAGACTTGCCTGTCTCTACCTTCTACAGAAATGGAATCCTAGGCAGCCCTTTGTTTTTAATTTTCCATTAAGCATATTGCCTTCAAGAGTCATCCATGTTGTAACACGAATCAATATTACTCCTTTTTATGGGTGAATAATATTCTTTTGCATGAATAACTCTTCTCAGTTGATAAACAAGCAAGTTGTGTCCACTTTGGGGCTATTATGAACATGTGTGTACAAGTTTAATATGGGTCATAAACATATGTAATAACTTAGTGAGGTATATCAAGTTGTCACAGTGGCTACACCAGCTCACATTCCCACCAACAAGATGAGGACAAGGCATTTTTTTCAAGAGCTTGGATAATCACAAATGAAGGTCATTGTCCTTCACAGATGGCCCCAAGGTCAAAGAAGAGAAGAAAGATATGTTTTACTAGGGAAGAAGATGTTTTATTATAGATAGAATTGACTCACAAAATCCTGCTGAGTCATTTTCAGTCAACTCACCATGGTGTTGCTTAGTTCACATTTTGACCACATGGTCAACCTTAGCACAAGTGACCTGGTGTCTAGGGCATCTTCTTCTAAGCAGTATGAGCACCTTGGAGACATCATTTAATATTTGTAGCTTGAGTTCTTATTCAGTAGGGAGAAATAGGTCTTGCTTTGCCCAGTTAGCTTTATTTATGGAAATAAGCTTTTCAAAGAACAGGAAGTTCAGCCTTGCTTTAAACCACTGTGTTGTCTGAATGGATTTCACCCACTATGTCAGAGTTTTTATTTTAAACCTTAGTCAAAGGAAGAATTTTATGTCTCAGAGACTTTTGGAAGCTAAAAGTGAATTAAGTGATCATGGTGTGTGTGTTTTGTGGATGTCCTATGTGTATATGTATGTGTGATATGTGCATATTTGTACAGTGCATACATGTGTCCTGTATGTGAGCAGGCATGGCTGTACCTGTGTGTGTACATGCAAGTATTGTGCGTTCTCTGCCTTTGTGTATATGTGTGTGTGATGTGATATATACAAACACATAAGCATGCGTGTGCGTGCACACCACATGCTGCCCACCCATAATCAACTGAAAAAAGGTTACCGCCCACACTGACACACGGCAGTCAGAACCACCCTGACAGATCTTAAGTAGCTGTGCCTCCTGAAGTATTTCAAATATATATTGTATGTGTACACACATACATGCATGCATACAATTGATGTATGGCGTAACAACAAGTGGAAAAATCTATTTCTATTTATTTCACTAATATTGCTAGTTTTTTCCAGATTTCTCTATTTGTACTCCTCAACATAAGTCACCAGCACAAGGCACAAACGCAACAAAAATTCCTTCTCTGCATTCATAAATTTCTGGCACTGACTCTAAGTCCACGCCCCACATAAACAGGCAAACCCTTGCCCCATGCCCTCACAGGCAATCATCCGAGGCCTTGAACCACAGAGAACCTGCTTCCCAGGAGAGCCACCCCAGCGGCCCCAGTGCTCTCAGGAAGCACAGTTCCTCACAGAAGACAGGCAACAGCAGCTCGGCTACTCCCAGCAGCTGCAACAGGAGTAGGGACTAAAAATTTGCACTCCTAACACCTCCACTTTGAGAACCAACAGGAAAGCATAGGGAAAATGTCAGCTAGATTCACAGCGGGACATCATGAGGAAACGTCTGTGCAAAATAACAAGAAAATAAAACATTTTAAAATAGAACATATAATGCTTGAGCTGCCAGTAGCAGTGGGTGCAAGTTTGGTGTGAAAAGGCATAAAGAATGGGGAGTAAGCAAAGAGATATTTTCTATCACTTCCTGTCCTCCAGCTTCATAGAAAGGAAGAGCCCAACTCCCCCAGCCCCTTCAGAAGCCTGTGGCTTGTTGCTTTCACATTCTTTGTCCACAGGTGAGAAATCACAATTCAAGCACAGGAAGGAGAGAATCAGAGCTGAGGGAAATGCCCTCCACAGCTAGCTACACACTGCCACTCGTAGTTGTGATTCCCCTACGGATTTACAAACTTTCCTGGGCAAGAGTGTGTGGTATTGGTAGAAAAATAAACAAATATAGAACAGAATAGAGTTCAGAAATAGACTCACACACAAATATAGCCAACAACCTTTGACAAAGGAACTATGTCAGTTCTATGGAGCAAGGACAATCTTTTCAACCAACGGTGCTGGGATAAGTGAATGTCCATGTGCAGAAATAAAAAGGATAGAAAGAACAAATGAGAAAATGAAAATTAATTTAAACAAAAGCCATACTCTTTTCACAAAAAATTAACTAAAAAATTAAATATATATCTAAATAAAATGCAAACAAGAAAATTTTAAAAAGGCACCCTCAGAGAAAAATCTAGATGATCTGTTGTTGACTGTTTAGATAAAACACCAACAACATAATCCATGAAAGAAAAAAATTAATAAATTGTGCTTCATTAAAATAAAAAGAATTATTCTGCTTTTTGAAAAATGTTGTTATGAGAACAAAAAGATGTCACAGGCTAAGACAAAATATTTGTAAGACATATAACTTTTAATAAAGGCTTCATGTCCAAAATGTAAACAGAATTCATGAAATTCAACAATAAGAAAACAAATGACACAACTTAAAAATGGACAAAAGATCTGCAAAGGTACATCAGGAAAGAAAATATACAGAGGACAAATAAGTATATAAAAATATGATTCATAGCCTATGTCATTAGGGATGTGCAAAAGGAGATACCTCCACACAACTACCATAATGGCTAAAATCTAAAACACGGATACCAAATGCTATCAAAGACAAGCAGCAACAGGAACTTTTCACCCACTGCTGATAGGAGTGTGAAAGAGCACAGGCAATGTGGCTGGCAATCTCACAAAGCTATGCCTCGGGCCACACAGCCCAGCAACTACCACCCAGGTATTTATCCAAATGAGCTGAAAACTTACCTCTACACAAGACCCTACATGTGAAGTTTAGATTCTCTTTTTTACTCATAATTATCAAAAAAATGTAGATGCCACCAAGATGCCTTCAGCATCTGAGTGAAGGTGCATGCACCATAAAATATTATTCAGTGATAAAAAGAAATTATCAAGCCACCATAAAATATGGAGGAACTTTAAAGACAAGTGGAAGACTTGTCTGAAAGGACGATGTACAATTTGATCCCAACTAGATGACAGGCTCGGAAAGGTTAAAGTATGGAAACAGTTAAAAGATCAGAGAATGCCAGAAATGAGGGAGAGGATGAGCAGGTGGGAGCATGAAGTATTTTAAGGGCAACAGACAGTTTTGTATGATTCTGTAATGATGGATCTTTGACAATATGCTTTCTTTAGAACTCACAGAATGAACCACAAAAAGACTGTACCCTGATGAGACCATCAACATTAGTTAATAATGTATCAACACTGGTAACCAATTGTACCAAGTGTGTCATACTAACACAAGACTCTAAGGATAGAAGAAACTGTGCTTGTTGGGAAGAAGGGGCTGGGAACAGTCTGTACTTTCTGAAGAATTTCTCCGCAAACCTAAAAATGCTCTAAAAAACCTATTTTTAAAAAAAGCTTTCCCATATGTTATTTTATATAATCTTCAGATCAATTTTATGTGGTAGAGGAGATAGGATTACCTCCATTTTTGAGACAACCGATCCAATGTTCTCACAAAGTGAGTTGTGAGGGAACTGGAATATTTGATCTTCTGATTCCAACCTCTGATCTCTCTATATTTCACCACCACCACCCCCCATGAGTGTGTGCGTGCGCACGTGCATGTGTGACCCTGCAACCACCCACCCACGTGTTCCCCACATGATGGTCATTGACTAAGGAGACTCTCAGTCTATATCAGCTCCAGCTGGGCAACGTGCACAGCTGCTCCTGGTCCCGCACACTCCCTGTGCTTCAGGTTCTCCTCTGCCTCCAGGATGCTGTCCCACTGTGGCCAAGAGTGCAGGGAAAGGTCATCTTTCCTAGGAACCCAGCCCCGACCTCCCCTGGCTGAACTCCCTCTTGACAGGAATTCTGTTGCTCTTTTTATTTCATGCTGTACTTGTCCTATTTCAAGAGCGTAAGATCTGCTGGGGGGCGGGGATTGGGGGGAAGGGGAACCACACCTGTCTCTGCCTGTCTCCAGGAGAGTCCAGCAGGTGCTCTGAAGTTCATTCTGCTCACCCTCCCCATGAACAGGGGACCCCCAAGTTTGATGCAAGCTCAGGTCCCAGTGCTGACTGCAAGCCGGGGGCAGAGCAGACACCAAGTGGCATGGAAGGAAGGAAAGGAGGGAGGGTGAGAGGGGAGGAATTTCGGGGAAAGGAGACAGTGATCGCATTGACCAGATAGTTCTGACTCATGGATTGTCTTCAGCTATACCCAAAGGCTGCCAGGAAGGAGCGGTAACCAAGTGACTACCAACTAGGGAGGCTATTTTTCAGAGCTTACCTCCACACACATGGGGCTATGATGCCAAATTTACAAAGAAAAAGAGTTTTCCCCAATTTTGAAGCACATTTTTTCTATATTACTGGGGTTAATGCTTTAATCTCCTACTGAAGAGAAAGGAGCCTAAGAAAAACCCTTCTCTCTGTCTGAAGGCAATAACCTAGAACTCAGTGACCCCTTTTGCTTACAGATGTCAAAGCTAGAAGGCTTGCAAGGCAGAGAGGCATCTGACCTTCATATTCTGTAGCTCAAACAATGGTGATTTGGAGAATGCTCAGGGAGAAAGGATTTTCCCAAAATCTGTCCACTGTAATTGGACGGAAAGAACATTTTAACCCTCTTTCGAAATGACAGCTGATAAACTTACATGGAAGGTGATAAACCTCATCCTCTGGGTGGTGGTTCTGATCCATCCTCCCTCTCTTGTCATTTTCCCACTTGACCCACTGAAGACCCTCTCATGTGAGAGGTTAAGGTCCAGCTGAAACTGAGTGCTAGAAACTTATGGGGAGAAATCCACAATTAAACTAAGCAGTGATAGCCTGAAAACTAATTGGTATCCACACTGAGCATTGCTATAAAGTTATAAAATCTCAGGCATCCCATTTCTTTAGCCTCCACCTAATTCCCTCTGAAACTTCACCTTGTCCCCCTAGACCTCCCCCCACCACCTCTCTCTCATACTTCTTAAAACCTGTTACAAGAAGGGAAAGAATCTGGGGTGAGTCAGTCATTCACACTTTAGTGCAAATTAAAGCCAGGGAGTCAACTGTCACAGAAATGAGGCTTTCAAGTAACAGCTCTAATTGAAAAATTACGTCTGTGAGCATTTTTAAGGCTATTTCGCAGAACAGTTAAACACAAAGCAGAGGTACAGAGCTGCCCAAGTCTGTCTCTGCATGCAGGCAGCCTTGAGTCCCATTTTGTAAAATGAGAGCCCTCAGCTACCACTCCCAACTGAAAGTAAATTCAGATTAATTTGAACACTAAGTGAGAGTTTTCATTTGTCTTTCAGGGATTTGCTGGTTCCAATACCCTCCTCTTCTCCTGGCAGCCTAGGAAACAGATCTATTTCTGACAGCCTGCATCAGCCCAGCAGAATCCATTCCCATGCAACACCTGGCCTCTCCAATCCAGAGGCCCCTTCGCGGGCCAGGTTTAGCTTGGAAAAGCACACCAGGAGCTGCTTGGGTCCAACACAGTTAAGAGTCCTTCAACAACTGTTCTGCCTATGAATGCGACCCTCAGCATGGTGAGCTGAGGGGGCTAGGACCTCCAGCCCGTGCCCTCGAAGTGCTTACTTCTCTTTCAGCTGGAGGAGCTTCAAAACTTCCAGCCAGTGGAAAATTCAGTCTGATCCAAACAAGAGAGACAAGTGTGCTCCCAAAATGAACACTGGCGTTTGGAAAAGCCCTTGGGTGTTATAAATATAATCTTTCCGAGGTGTGAGTGTGTGTCAGGAAGAGAAAGAGATGGAGCGATGGAGAGATGGGGGGGAGGAGTATGATTATGAGGGCAGGGAGAGCAGGAAGAACAGCCACTCTGTGCCCAGTTATTCAATTCAGCATCTTCTACCAAAAGGAAAGCGCTAAGCAAGGAGCCTGTCAGACAGTAACACGCCACAAGACCTGTAATTACTACAGAGTAGTAATGGCGCATGAATAGACAGTCATCTGCCCCTGGGTGGACCTAAATCTCTATGCAGCCATTAGCATGACTCAGAAGCAAGAACTACCCTTGACTGAATCACATGCTGGTTGTTCAGCAAGACACTGCTGGGTTTGAGGAAGGTGTGCAAACGGGACCTGTTTCTGTTTGGGTCATCAGACGAGATTGCCTAGCACTCAGTAACGTGAAAGACCAAGCTACACTTAACACCATCCAGGATGGCAAAGGCTTCGTCAGCGGTCACATCACTGCGGTGACTCACGTTGGATTTACTGTCAGATAACACCTCTCTGCCTTTGTCAGCCACATTGCTGCAAAGCCATGTCACATCCTGAGATTGAGCCATCGGTGCTCTGGCCCCAAATACAGTGTCCTTCACTCATCCCCATTAAATCTAATCCTATGGTCATGTCCCATTTATGACCCCATGAGTGTCTATTTTTACACTTGTTTTGTTATTAGTGAGCACATCCTGGTAAACCCAGCTTTCCCTCCTTCACTAACCAACATTTCTAAAATCTCTGTGAGACCTTGTGGTGAGATAATCAGGAAACTATAGCACTTAGAAAACTCACTCTCCTCCTGCTTAAAAAGTCAGATGTGCATCTGTCTACCTTATCTTTCATTTTCTCTCCCAAATCCACACCTTCTCATAGTTCCCTCGACTCTGGAATGAAGTTGGTACAGACCAGGAAAACGGTCCTTTCATGTGCCACTAAATGACATGTTCTGAGAAATGAATCTTTGGGTTAGTTCATCGTTATACGAACATCAGGTAAAATTACAGAGCCTGTGGTGATAACTCGCTGTGTGGGACCACCTCGGGACCACACGTGCCATCCCCTCCTCACCAAAACGTCCCTAAGTGACATGTGACAGTGGCCTGAACACTGCTAGTCTCGCTCATCTTAAATACACACAACCCTTTTTCAGAGCTTGCTCAGTACCTGCCAGGTCAAGGATCATTCTCCTTCCTTTATTCATTCTATGTTGGGTTCTGACTATATTCTAGGCGCTGAAAATCCTAACATAGCCATGTTCCCTGACTTTTAGAAAGCTTTCAACTCACTGGAGAAAACAGATGACCAGCCAATAGACAACCACCATATGTGGCAATTAGGAATCCACTTCTGAAGCCGAAATAGCATCTGTCCCAGTGGCTTGCCCCACTGGGGTGGGGTGGGGGGATTAGGATGAGGAATAAGTGAGCTGTTTACTACACAAATGATATGTTTTAGCGAGGTTAAAGACGTACCATCCAATATTGTAGGTGCTAAGAAAGAAAGTAGGCCCGAGAGCCAAGAATAATCATAGCTGGACCCTAATAGTATCACAGACTGGTGTGATACTCACAGCTGGGCCATTTTATTCCCTTGTTGGGCTCAAACAAGCTCATGATACACCAGCCTTGGATAAGGGGCTGGATACCATAGAATGAAACAAAGCTAGGTCACCGCATCATTTTGTTTATGCAAAGACCAATACAAGGTCGTCAGGCCACCCACAAAACCCCAAGCATAGAACTTCCCTGGCTTTCTAGTGGTTTCCAGTCAAAAGCAGATCCTCAATTTCTCACACCCAACCAAAGCCCAAATCTTTACACTACTGTTGAGACACCCATGGTTCCCAGCGGGGGGGGGTGGGGGGGGCCCGCAAAGGTTGGGGGGGGGTGAATCCTCCCTCAATCGGTGAGTAATAAACTCACCCTGTTTTATCCTTGGCAAGTTCCAGGTGGCCTTGGCCTAATGAGCAGCTATGGCATTCCAAAAGCATGTGTGGAGTGAATAAGAGAGAAGCCTTAGCAGAGGGGTGACCTTCAAGCTGGTTTTTGAAGGATGGTTGGACTTTTCCAGGCAAAGCAGGGCAGAGAGAGGTCTTTCCAGAAAAAGAAGCTACCTGTGCAAAGCTGGCTGCACAGAAATGATGGCTGCAGAAGTCACGTGCCTTGGGTGAGGGGTGAACTGGAAGGAAGCTGAGCCCAAATGTGGAAACCCTTGGAGGCAAAGAGGACAGGGAAGTGGCAGTAGGAGCTCTGCTTTTGAAATCTGGATGAAAGAATTCCCTGAGCCGCCATACCTACATTTTTTCCTAAACCTTCTTCTTTTCTTCTCTCTTCTTTATTTGGATACTTGCTTTCCTTAAATCAAAACTGCCTACTGGACTTTGCTCATCCTTAAGGTTGAGGCGCACGCTTGCCAATGCCAACCCCCTTATTCTCTGGACACTGTGGATTTTGAAAAAATCTGCAAGTCAGGAGCCAGCTGACATTCAGCTGGTATAAGTTACAGTCTGAGTCTGAAAGACGAAGAATCAGGGAAGTAGATGTCCAAGAACAAGAGAAGATGGACAGCTCGCTCAGGTAGGAAGAGCAAAGCCCCCTGGTCCCTGCCCTGGTGTTTCACCAGACCTTCCCTGGATAGAGTTCTGTGGGGCAGGGGTTGAGCCATCTTCTGTACTGTCTCTCACTGTAAATGCCAGTCTCTGTTCTCACAGACGAACCCAGAAATAGTGTCTTACAAGTGATCCAGGTAGCTGTTAGTCCAGTCAAGTTGACGTACTAAAAAAGATGCTAACTACAGATCTTCTGAGAACTCTATACATCTGCTCAAGGTTGAGTAGACTGAAATGCCTTGGGTTTTTTTTTTTTCCTTTGAGATCAGGTCTCTTTATGTTCCCTGGGGTAGTCTCGAACCCGAGAACTCAAGCGATCCCTGGCCTCTTGCCTCCCAGTGCTTGGATTATAGGCGCGTGCAACCATGCCCAGCTGAAATGCCTTGAATTCTTATAAATCATCCTGAGTGCCACTGCAGACTTCTATTATAGAAAAGCTTATGTATCTTTGAAAAATCATCTTTCAATTTAACTATATATGCATTAGTAATCCATATAAATATTTGTACTCTGAAAAATAAGCAGTGTCACAATGTATATATAATATATAAATATATAAAATACACATATTTTACTGAATATATATACATTTTCTTACATCACTGTATACCACCATCATTTTACCTGTGAACTATTATGTATCATGATCTCTTATGCACTTTTTTCATAGAATGTTTTATGATCCAGCCTTTTGGCTAATAAATACAAAGCTCTTGCAGTGCAAAAAAAATCATATAATTATTAACTGTTGCTATTTTCCTTACTATAAGGGAACGGATTTATATTAATTTATAGTAACTAAGCATTTATTATACTACATTTTATTTATCCATCTTCCTATTGGTGGGTATTTGGTTAATACCATCTTTTTGCAGTTAAAAACAGTCCCCACTTACAGTGGGAAGTTTATGGAACCAGATCCCCGGGTACCGCCTTGGGTGATCCTGACTCAGTGACTGGGTAGGGTTCAAGGGTTTGAGGCAAGTGATAATTTTAAGAAAGACAGCTTTAAGAGCTTCTGGAATCCCAATAAGAAGTTCTATTTCTGCTTCCCAAAATTGGCCCCTCTCCCACAGTTAAAAAATAAAGAACAGGGTGGGGAGAAAAAAAATAAAGAACAAAATCACCAATTTAATGTGCAAAAGCTGTAACTTGCCTTCAAACTGATATTCTAGCTACATTTACTTCCACAGTTACTACTGCAGACACACCTTGCATCTTCCCATCAACATCACTGAGAAGGTGGGTGACAGTCTGAATAAATAGGGTGACACATGATGCAAACAAAAACATAAGGAAAAGAAAAAAATTAGGAAATTCTAAACTATGCAGAAAATGCTCATAAAAAGCATCTCTTTGCTAAATATGTACAGCTTGTGTTTGGAATGGCTTATGTTACTAATTTTAATACAAGAGCAAGCTTTTTTTTTTTGTCTCTGCCAGATACTTTAAAAATTCTCTTGTGAAAAGAAGGAAATAAATTTAGTTTCCTCTTTGATCTAAATTCATATAAGTAACTGCTATAAGATTAAGAAAATTGATTGCTTCAACTGCAATGATGTTTTCTATTTAAAAATCTAGTATTGAGGAAGCCAAGAACTAGAGAATTTGCAGAACATTTTGAGAGTGGTTAAGAATCTTTTGGGGATGAGGATGATGATGATGATGATGATTATAATGATGCTTACACAGAGACATTTCTGCACCTTTCATTTTCTCTCAACCAAAGAGAGCTAACCTTTGTTTTTTATTCAACCACTTTAAATGCATTCCTCTCTAAGTCATTCAGTGATCAGCAATGTCTTGAAACCTCTCTTGGAACTCGGCTGTGTGAATGACACCAGTAATAAGAATTGGGATCTGGGAGTAGGACTTCAAAATGACTCACTGGTTAACTTTGGTCCAGTAACAATAGAAAAATGACTCAGTTGCTCTGTCTGTGAAACTGGGGCAATGATGCTGGCTGGCAGCCTCCCAGGAAGGATGAAGGAGGGCCAGGCCTGGGAAACCATAGAGCCTCCGGGACCCAGGCTTCCCACGGGGGCAGGTAGGTTGCCACAAGGAGCTGGAAGACCATGTGGAAGGCAGCTGACACAGAACTACAGGAACTAAAGGAGGCCTTTGTTTAAGGGGCTTAGGGCAAATGAGTTAGTTAGGCCTTTTTCCACCATGAGCCTCTACGACCAGCCTCTGTGGTGTTATACCCTCCCTGTGATGGTACATGCCTGGCCCAGTGGGTGTGCACATGTGAGTAGGCTCACCTGGGCCTGAAAGGAGAAGAAAAAAGGGCCACATCACCCTGGTGGACAGGAAAGAATGGGGGGAGGGGATAGAACAAGAGAATGCGCGAGAGCCCAGGAAGGAGCATTAAGATTCCTGGGGGGTTGGGGCTTAGGGGGGCTAGCTTGCCTCCCTGTCCCTGTTGCCTAGACTGCCTGCTTCCCATACAATTGGCCAGCCCCTCTACCTGGTGTGCCTGTGCACTGGTTCCTTGAGAACATTGAAGCCTAGGATCCCCACCAAGGGCTTGACATTTTCTTTTGCTAGAACCAATAAGGAACCTCCCCAGATTAGCATGCCTGCACTATAACTGGCGTCACGAGCAGGATGGTTCCACTACAGGTGTTCTCTTAACCATGGAGGAAACTGAATGGAGTCAACTTTTACCCTTTTTACTCTCTTCCTCCTTCTGTGAATAATTCATTGACCCAAACTTTTTGATGCCCACAATTTTGCTGATTTGGCCAAATAGTACCTATCATATGACAGATAGACAGACAGAGAAAGAAAGAGATAGATAGATAGATAGATAGATAGATAGATAGATAGATAGATAGATAGATAGACAGACAGACAGACAGACAGACAGACAGACAGACAGACAGACAGATAGATAGATACTGCGTGATCACCGAACGAATACTGAATACAGGAATTATGGTTGATACACAGATATAAGTATAAGCCCAGCAAGAATACCAGCACTCTCAATATAAATATTGTGTTTGTTGAATGAAAAAATTCTTACACATTCAACAATTACTCTGTAAACACACACACACACACACACACACACACACATACACACACGAAGAGATAAATCAGCATTTGGTTCAGCTTTCCAGGAGGACTGGAAAGGGTGCTGGGGAGACACATCTGCTATCATATTCATTCTTGCCTGTATTATTTATGATACAGACACGGTTGCAGTAATGGAAGCTGAGCAACCATGATTTAAACAAAATAGATATTTATTTCACTCTCCATAGTGTCACACACTCAAGTTCTTCCCATCTTTCTTAGGAAGTTACTCTCATTTATATGGCCCAGCTAGTTCACCACAACAGTCTTGTCTTGGCTGACAGAATGGTGAAAAGAAGTTGAGCACGTTTTTCCTTTCAAGAACACATCTCTTCACTTAACAGTCATTTGCCATGAATTCAGTCACATGACTACATCTAACTGCAAGGGAGTCTGGGAAACATAGTTTATATTATGAGGAGGCATAGTAAGAAAAAAAGTCAAAATTCTCTAACAAAAAAGGATCAAGAAATTAATATTGGGACAACTAGCCATCTCTATAACACTGCCCAGTATAAAAACAAACAAACAAAAAAAACCTGCAAATAATGCATATTTCTCAGAGTTGCCATGGGACTCACAAGTAGCTGGCAGTAGCTGGGAAACACACTAATCTATTCAGTCAATCCAAATATTCATTCAGGAAAAGAAAAACTCTCAACTTCGTATATATGACTTTCAGACAGCCTGCCCATTCATGTATTAGTGTCTGCTACCCTTATACTTCCTTTCCAACACCAGTTTTGGGTTTTCAAAATACAGCTAAAATTTTCTGGGTTTTGACCTCGATGAGAACAAAAGCACACTTGGATTGCTGCACATACAAGGCTAGAAGATGAATGCCTTCAGCATGAAATCAGAGATCTGCTTGCATTCAACTTGGGAATTAAGAATAAAAAGGCAGGAAGCATGCCCAGAGTGGAAGAGGTCATAGATGATCAAACATAAAAGGCACAATGATTAAAGAAACCATAAAATAGTTAAAATCTTTTGAGGACTTCCTTTCCCCCAAGTGCTGTATCCACACTATCTCATTCAGAATAGGAACCAAAAAAATCAAAGTGGGGGGACACTATTACAGACCCATGGACAGCTGAGGAAACCAAGCTTAGGAAAGTTAAGTAACTTGGTCAAGAAGCTGAATTTGAACTCCAGAACCTAACACTCGTGTTGTTACATTCCTCTTCCAAGCTATGCCCATGAGTTACAGGGTGGAAGCAATGCTTCATAGATCCTTCCAACTCATGATCCTGTCAGGCATCTTAGATGGGAGAACTGGGGCAGCAGTACTTGAAGGAAGAGACTAACATTCGCTACTTTCAGACATACCTTAGAAAATGAGTGTAAAGCTTTTGTCCAGCAAAGAGATTCAGAAACATTTTCAATAGAGTTTAAAAAGCGTCCTACAGTTGATAGCATTCTTGTGTATGGTTGTTTCCCAAATCTAAGTGACTCTTGATGTCAAAGCCACCACCTCCTCTTTCATAGCTTTTCCTACTATTGTAACTCACCCTATCATAAGCAATCCATCTCATCAGAAGAGTGGACTCCCAGGAGGCCACTTATGTCCTTGACTTTATTCCCAAATTGGGAACAGAATGGATGGCCGATAATTGCCCACTGAGCACATCAGTATTTGCCCTCAACATGTGTCTTTAGCATTATTTGCCACCTATTAAAAAGGGTATACAGTATAAATAATTATATTATTAGATGTTGCTGTGCTTCAAAATTTGATACTAAGGACTTGCACTATAAAAAGTTTTGCTTAATCCATGTTAACTTATCACAGGAATTTAATATCCCACTGACTTGTGTGTGTCTATGTTCCCTGTGGGATTTCATTTCTATTAATAAGTTTGTTTACTGGACTACTTTTTGCCCCCAACATTTAGTGTGGTCAGTTTTAAATCTGACACCAGTGGATGTTGAAGGAGTCAAGTCATTAAGATCTCAAACTCCTTCAGAACAGAGTAATTAAGTCCCAACTAGAATGACCCAGAAGCCATCTTCCCTTCATAAATACATTGGGGGGGGGGGGGATGTTTATTCTAAGATATACAATTTCAGATATATTGTAATTCTAAGACATACAATTGCTATAACATGGAGTCTAAGAATAATGACAATTTCTTTCCAGAAATTCCAGGTGATAGCTTTAGGATGCATTTACTTTCTCCTCATTCTTCATCTGCAACACTGATAAGAGTCCTCCCAGTTATACAGCACCTAACACCTCAGGGAGTTTTGCTTCCTGGGCTGATTGGTTTGACTTTATGTGTTAATGGTTGCCCTCTCAAATGCCAATTTGCTTAATTGTTGCCTTTTTTGAGCAAGCCCTCCTCACACAACTATCTTCTACTCCAGATTTCCAGCTTCAGGGTTGTAAAAAATTGAGAAGCTCCTAGGTGAGAGCTGAGAAGCAACAACTCCCTCTCCTTTATGTCTGAGAACCCCAAAAGTCTAAAAGGATAATCACTCCAGAATGTCTTTGTGAGGCTGCGTGGAGGGCTCCTCACCAAACATTCTCCAAAGAAGTAGTAGCAGTTGGCTAGCTGGTTTGCTACCAAAATGTTTTCCCCCCAATTTCATGTATTGAAAATGTTCAAATCTGAAAAAACAGTTCAATCAACACCTACCAACCTTTCATACAAACCTTTCACATAAATGTTAACTTTTTCCATATATACAAGTACTTATATACTTATATACATACACACGTGTGCCTTTTTATTGAACCATTTTAAATTTACAGAAATGACACTTTACCCCTAAATATCTATTTAAGCTTATAAAAGCCTTTAAAAAAAACTCTCCAAAAACGGGATATTTTCCCAGAGAGCCACAATACTACTTGCCATGCCCAATAAACTTACCGATAATTCAGTATTTTCTAATACACACTCCATAATCAAATCCCCTCAGCTGTCCTATGATGTGTTTTATAGTTGAGTGTTTTGTTTTGCTCGAGGACTGTGACTGTGCAATCCACATAAACTCAACTGGCACGCGATACATTTGGTTATCTTATATATTTGTTCTCTTTTAACCTAATTTAACCTAGTTCCAGCCCTGCCCTTTTTTTGGGCTTTGTTTTATTTTTCAAGTTTTCTGTCAGCCTGGGTAGTTGTCTTGTAGAATGAACCGTATTCTGAGTTAATCTGATTGTTTCTCTGTGGTTCGATTCTGTTTAAGCAATTGTAGGAAGAATAATACACTGTCATGTCTGTTCCCATGAACTTTGAACAAACTCCAGAACAAGGATTTTTACCAAGGCCTGAGTGATCCCATTCAAAAGAGGAGGGGGGAAAAAGTCATTCTTTAAAAGTGCTATTTCAAGTAGACTGCTTTTAACAGAAGGGCGAGGCACCCAAAGCAAAATAAAAAGATGGGGTGTCCAAGACTCACGTCCAAGACTCATAATAATGTAGGTATGTTTGAAAGAGGCCCTTGTTATGCCAAATCTGGTAACCTCTGTTGAATCATTAGAATTGGGATTTGGGGAGGGTCAGCCTCTGCCCTTGCAAAGTGGATAATTACTGACTTGGTGCAATTTCAGGAATGCCGAGTCCATTCTTTCCCACTCAGCTACACTGCCGCTATTATGTGAGCAATGATTCTCAGCAACTGTGATTAACCATCAAAGCTCTTTATTGAAGAGCTACTATCCATCAGGCCTTATGCTCAGTGTTTCATCCATGTGTCTGTTACAGGAACCTCACAAGGTTAATGCTATTATTCCCATGTTAAGATGGAAAACTGAGACTTAGGGATACAACCTCTCCAAGGGCCTACGCAGTTTCTTTAGGATTTGAATTAAACTCAAGTTTCACAAGTCCATGTCTCATCTGGTGCTGCTCCATTCCCAAATGGCTTTCCCTTCTCTCTCTAGACCCTATGAAGCACTAAGCATTGAGTAGTAGCGTTCTAAGACCACAGGTTTGTCTACAAGAATGATCCTGGAGCTCTAACATTTGTGCCCTGTCTACTTTGTGTCAGGCATCTTGCTGTATGAGCTACAATCTCCCTTTTCATTTATATTCCAAAGAACCACATAATGAGGGTGTGTATTAAAATGTCCTGTGACCAGTTACTTAGTGGCAGATGCTTGTTAGGAGAATAATATGACAACCCTGGATAAAACAGTGGCCCAGACACTTGCCAGTAGTTATAAATGTCAAAGCATGGATTTATTTAGCTCTGAAAGTCTCTCTGCCCCCAGGCTGTCAGCAGCTCAAGGCCAAGAGACTTCTAGAACATTCCCCTAGTGGGTTATAGATTCACCCACTGGGTCCTGTGAGCAAGTTCTCTCCCCCACCCCAGAAAAGGTATTGTTCCTTCCATGCTCAGAGAGACCCAGGAGCCAAGCCAGCAGTTGCAAGGCAGAGTACACATACTGTGTCACTCCTCCCACAAGCTCATCGAAATGACTGGGTCCGAACAAAGGTGTTTGCCTGCAGCTCCAGAAAGAGGATGTGCCAAGCTAACACTCAGAGCACAGTCTCTGATTGCTGTGTCTATGGAAAGGATATTTCCAACCAACAAACCAACCAAAAAGTCAACTGAGGCAAATGCATCACCCCTGTTCTCAGGGCTCTTGGCAAGAACAGGAAGTCAGAAGGAAATATCTCCAGGGGTGCCAACTTGCTCCACGCCCTGCTTTTGGACAGCCCCACCTACCTACCCCAACTGATGGAATCAGAAGTAATGTCTGCTAGAGAAACTCTCCTAGAGATTGAAAGAGCAGGAGTTCTTGTTCTTTGTTCTAAGGTTCTCGAAAGAAGAAGAGGAACACGAGCTTTGGGATAAGAAAGAGGAAGGGGGGAGGCTGGGTCAGAAATAAAAATAAAAAATAAAAACAAATGAATAAATGAAATGACATGAAATGAAAAATAAAAATAAAATTTTAGAAATAATAATAAATTTAAAATTAACTTAAATTTTAAAAAATAAGGAAATCAAGCTTCTGGGGGAGCAACGTGCCTCAGCGACGCCCACAGCCACTCTCCCAATTCACCCTCAGTACCGCCCAGCACAGCCGACCAGACCACCCATGCATAAGGCCTCCGCATCCCCAAGATACACCCTCTTCCCCTCGTCAGCCTCCAGCCCTCTTGTCCACCTCAGCCCTTGACATGCCATTGCCTTTCCCAGACTTCACTCTGTCAGGTCCCTGCTCCTGAACCATCCCAAGAATCTGTGGGATGCATCTTTTGAAAAAGAAAAATCTCTCTTGACCACACATTTTCTTCCAGCGGCTACATCCTTCCCTGCACTGCCTCAAAGCAACGGGTGGTCTCTGTTCATTGCCTCCACTTTTTTTTTTTTAATGAATCTCGCCTTCACTCTTCAGTCCACGTTAGTCAGGCCGCTTCTCCCTCGCTGCCACAGCTGGTTGCATCCAGGTCACCCGTGACCCCTGAGCCCAGCTCCTGGAAGGACCCCTCTCCTAGTCTCTCCTTACTTGGCCAGTTAGCAGCACTCAGCAAGCAGGAGTGTTACCTCCTCTGCAAGGCTTCCTGACATTCCTTTCTCCTGCCTTCCCTCCCGCTCTGCTTCCTGCCTTCTCTGTCCACTAGGGTGGGGACTACCTTCTTCTATTGTTCCCCAAATGTTGAAAGAACAAAGAAGGAGTCAGGAAAGGAAGGACAGCTTCTCCAGCAGCAGAGTCCAAAGCTGGCTGCCCCTGGGATCAGCTGTCTCCACCCAGGACCGTCTACCTACAGGCCAGTCAGCAGGACTGCATCTCAGGACGTGCTGTCTAAAGAGAGGAGGGGGCCACAATGTAGTCCCTGCACTCAGTCTCCAATGGCCAACAGAACGCTGCACAAGGCAGTAACTCCTCTGGACTCAGTTGCTTCAGCCTGGGCAGCACTCAGCATCAACAGGGCATCCCCAGCATGAAGAGTAGAGGCACCTGGCAACAGGATGCCCCATAAACGGTCAGCAGGAGCCCACACAGAGCCAGCAACAGAGCCAGAACACCTGTGCAGAGGCTCCTGGGTAAAGCAAGCCTGCAGAGCTCTGAAGATGCCCTTGACAGGTATCTGATGTCACACCCCTGCCTTCCCTGCGTGCCTCCAGATTTGCTTGCTTAACATTTCTGGGGGAATGTCTCATAGGTGTGGAATCCCCACCCCTCCTTATTCTCGGGGCTATTGTCTCAGTGCCCAGTAGTTCTCAGAGTTCTTTCAGATCAGATAAGGGCATAGGCAGGCAGGAGGCTTAATACTGCAGCCAAAGCTATGTGTGGGCTACATACTGGGAGGCCAGGGGCCATTGGAAACAGCAGGCAGACAGCATGACCAGATATGCAAGAGCAGCTAAAACATCTTTGACTTACTTGTAAAGAGCCACACAAAGTAAGGCAAGAACGGAGAGTAGAGATGCTAGGCTTTAGAGACAGAGATGATTAGCGGGAACACTGAATCTCTCAGACAATAGGCCCGGTCACTCAACCCTAGCTTGCTCCAGATGATATCACACCCCCCATGATGCACTGCGACATGAGCATTCCCTATGTGTCTGCCCACCTTCCCTGATCCTTATCTCTCACGAGCCTCTTAACAAATACGAGACTGCCCTGGGACTGTGGCTGCTGCACCCAGGCCAGCCCCTGCTGAGGGAGCCTTTGGGTTGCAGCCTCTAGGTTTCTCATCACCCCAACCACTTTGGACTTTGGGTGATCATGTCTCATCATGTAGCAGCCTGAACTCTGCCACCCTGCGCAGCCACAATCAAGCACCTTCTGATTACCATGATCAAAGGAATTTTTCCTGCCTCTTCAAGCCTACCTCCTCCTCCTCTGTCTTCCCTGTCAATAACATCTCAGTCCAAAGGATTGCTAAGTTAATAAAGCGAGAGCTGCCCTGAGTTCCTCTCATGCCCCATCCCACACGTCTCCCAGTACTTCCTGTGGTTCTACCACAAAATGAAGCACAAATCCACCCACTTCTCTCTGCTCTCAGCCAACCTAACCCATGCCTCGCCAAACCTCAGTGAATCTGCTCTTGACCTAACTGCCCCTCCAGCTCTTCACCACCCCCACATCATCTCCACAGCGTTGCGGCTCCTGGAGGTGAGTCCCTTTTTTTCTTTTTCTTTTCTTTTCATTGTACATCTTTTCCCTTACCTATACAAAGGCAGAAACAACAGGAAATCAAATCTCCCTGTACACATCCTCAATATCTCCAACCAAGACCAGTTTCACCTCTAGTTCTAATTTGGAGGTATAACTCAGATATCCTATCAGTTGATCTATTCGTGATATTTCTTACACATGTGCATGTCTTAAAGAAACTTAAAAAAATAGCCACATCAAAGAATTTTTTAAAAAATTTTAATTGATATAACACTGGCTTTTCACATAAGGCTTCAGTTGTACAGACCTAAAAATCAACACTATGCTCGTCACCAAAGTCTAGTGTCTGGCTATCATCACACAGTAGATCTCGTTTCACATCTCTCCCTTCTCCCTTCCCTTCTGGTAACCACTATAAGGTTCTCATGTCTAATAGTTGACACCTATTTTCTTTTGTTTATTCACTGTTTTTGTTTCTTTGCCTCACATATGAATGAAGTCTGACTACACGTAATACTCCCTAGGTTCATTCTAGGTTGGTGCAAAGGGCAGAATTTTATCTTTTTTATAGTTATAATATTCTGTTGTCTTTATACACAGCTTCTTCTTTATTCACTCATCCATCCATGGGTACTGAGGATGGCATACAGATTTTTAAAAGCTGTAACTACTGCACATTACAAAGTGCTCTTTTTAAAAGTAAAGCATTTCATGTCACTATCTTGCTGAAAACCCATCCATGGCTTCCCATTCTATGCCACAGTTTGAGTAGAGTCAAAGTCCTTATTAAGGCCCAGAAGGTTCAACTTCACAAGGTCCCTATGTCTTGGGATGCAGAGCACCCCAACTACACTGGCCTTCTTTCTGTTCTGCAAATGCTTTGTGTTCCTTCCTCTCTGAGAGCCTTCCAACAGATTGATCTCTCTGCCAAGAAGGCTCATCCTTGTCATCTTCCTGTGCATGGCTTCTTCTTGTCGTCCAGGTCTCAGTTTACATGAGAACACCTCTTATCACCAGTCTCAAGTAGTCCTACCTAATCATTGCCACATGACTCTCTTCTAATTCTCTCCTCAATCTACTCAGGATATTTCTGGTATGCCCTGAACAGGTCTATGCTTATTGTCAAGGTGACTATTAATAGTTCCTCCCCCACTCTCAGATGTAGGTAACAAATTTCGTGGTCACCCTATTGATAAGCCTCATGCTTTGCATATTCCTATCTAGTGATTTGAATGAGTGCATAGGTTTTTTTTTTTTAGCCTTTTTTACCCTTTATGAGAGTTAGGTAAAACCCATGTTTACCATATGGAAAAAACATTCAATAAGTGGGTAAATAAACTATCTTCTGACTTTCCAAGGAAAGCAAACAATTGCTTGAAACCATTATCTGCAGTGTGGGAAATCAGAGTCCATCTCCTTTTCTTTGACTTTGGATTGCTTGTTTGAGGTCTCCTTCTGCAGAAATGCAAGCTCTTTGACAGGATTGCTCTTGTATGACAAGTTTTCACTGCATTATAAGCCACAGTGTCTGGCACATGTGAGGTCTGAGCCAGGGAAGGAGGGACAGGCAGAAGAAGATACATTTTAGGCTCTGATTTTCCAGTTCTTTTGGCCCCATTCATCCCTCCATAATCTTCCATCCATGCTCCTCGCTTCCTTAAGATGATCAAATGTATTTCTGCAACTCATAACCAAACAACTCCAAACAGTTGCCAATTTCTTTTAAGAAACTGTTCATCTTCTCCTTCATATTATCCCTCCCTGGCAGTTCATTGCTTTTTTTAACTTTAAGAAAAACAAACTATTATAAGAGTCAATGTTATGAATTTCATGTATTGTGGCTTCTCAAAACTTATATGCTGAAATCTGAACCCCTAATGCAATAGCATTAGGAGTCAGGGCTTGGGGGAGGCCACAATGCATGAAATGTACAATGCATGAAAACTGTGGACACTCCAGTCTCCAAAACCATAATAAATAAATAAATGTCTGTTGTCATAAAGTACTTAGTCTATGGCATTCTGTTCCAGCAGATTGCACTAAGATAGTCATCCCTCTAAAGCCAGGAAATCTGCCGGGTGTGGTGGTGCACACCTTTAATCCCAGCCTTGGGAGGCTGAGGCTAGGAATTGCTTGACTCTGAGGGTTCGAGACTACCCTGGGCAACATAGCAAGATCTAGTCTCAAATAAAAAAAAATTAAAACAGGCCACTCCTGGATGGGAGGCCCCAGGTAGATTGCATCCTCTTGTACAGAGGGCATAGTGGGGGTGCGGGCCAGCTGTCCTCCCCCTCAGGGGTAGCCAGGACACCCTGGCTATCTCCATGCAGCCCAAGGCTCTGCCCCTTCCACCTTGGATTCAGATGGGAGGGGCCATTACCCCCCTCTAGATTGCAGCAGCCAGCAGGGAGCAAAGGCAGCATAGACCCCTGGGTAAGCCACCCCAAGCCTGGAAATTCCAGAAGGGGGGACCAGGTGGGGTTTTAGCCCCATCCACCAGCTGATGGTTGTTGCATGGGACAGCCATCTGCAGCCTGGATGAGCCAAGACATGTTGCCCCCAGCCCAAGGGGGCTTGGGACGGTGCATGCATGGCCATCCAGGCCCCACTCCCACGCAGGGAGATATGGTGCATGGACGGGTGGAGGGGAGAGAATGCCCCCCTTTCATTTCACTCTCATTTCAGCTAATCTTCAGGAGGAGCAAGAACACATATAACACAAACCCCATCTAAAACGGGTGTGGGGCCAGGTAAAAATCCAGCCCACATGCCTTAGCTGGACACAGCAGATGAACAATCTAGAGAACCAGTGCATGCGAGATAGGAGAAACAACCATGGAAACATGATGTCACGACGTGCACCTATACACTTACTGGGTCTGAAAGACCCAAGACCTCATTTCGGAGATACCTTCTAGGATAGCAAGGCACCCCTCCCCACACTACAAGAAAGGAAGACCAAAGACTGAGGACGCCAGGCCCACAGCAAAGCTGCAAACTGAGACAGAGGAGATGATCTACAATGGCCATTTACAGATGCCTGTACCCACAGAGAAACTTCTTCACTGATACTGGCTGGGGGTGAGACCCCCTAAATCTGATGCCAGAACCATAAGGTAATGCAGCAAAACAACAGAGATGGGATTGGAGGAGACAGCCTCCAAAGAGAAAGTGTGCAAAGATCACAAATAAACATAGACTGACCACCCAATACAAACTTAAGACTGAAAACCTACCAGCAAGGCTGTCCTGGTTCTAAGAACACAGTTCCTCACCCAATGAAAGAGCACTACCACAGGAAAGAAAGAGACTAATGAACTTAACACAGATTAGCAAACAAAGGGTGGGGTGAGAGAGAATGGAGGGGGCTCCAGAGGGGGAAAGGTATCTCAAAAACCATTTACTGAGATTATGAATTAAAGAATAAAAATAAATAAAAGTTTAGTGAATTCTCAAAAAAATAAAATAAAAATAAAACGAAGAAAATTCACCCAAAAAAAAAAAAGTTTTTCTCAACCATGAGCCATTGAGAAGTCTGGAATTGCAATAAAAAGGTAATCCCTCCTGCTCTCCAGACCACAATAAATGTCAGTGACACTGGAAACAGCGCTTCAGATCTGATTGTGTGAGGATCCGTTTTCATGAAAACATTTCAGTGGAAGCCATAAGCCCACTGTCCAACAACTATAAATCCTTGAAATAAGACCCAGACTCTTTCATTCAAGCATCTGAAGCCTGTGTACTGCCATTACCTTCACATCACTGCATTTCAGGAAACTCGCGCCTTAAATAATCATTATAAAATAAGAGCCATTCTAAGGAAAAGAATGGCAGCAGTATTCATTCAAACAGTACAACCGAAAAAAAATTTTTTTGTTTTGTTTTTTACATGGAAATGGAGGGGGTTGATCATAGCTAATGATAGGAATGTTGATTCACAGCACACAATATTGAGAAAATGTTAAAAGCTCACTTCCCAAGTAACAGTAAGCCTTGGAATCAAGAATGAGGTAAGTCATGATGTGGGAGGAGACGAAGAAGCTTTTCTATTCTAAAGAAATGAAGCCTAGACCATTTCTCCAGCCTCAGCTCTGCTCTCTTTCCTCACCCAAGAAGGGAAAATTAATGGAAGCAACTAAAAGAAAAAGAGACCCTCGCAGTGAACACATACCACACCTCCCTCAGTTAAGTTACCCTCAGGAGAGACAAGGGTTATTTCTGAATGAATGGCGCTGGATGCTCATTCATTCCATCAAAATACAGCGCCTTCATCTGTGCAGGCTGAGTAAAATCACTATGATCCCGGCCTGCATGTTGCTTACAACTTACAGCAGCCTCAGAAGTAAACATGGCCCAAATACTACCCTGGGTGATTTCCTGTCCAAGTGGCAGCTTTGCATAGGTCCTGTCACCTGAAGAGCTGAGTTTAAATCTCAGCTTTACAGCTTAGTAGCTGTATGATCTTGACATGTGACTTATCTCACTCTGCCTCAGTTTCCTTTTCTGCACCCTCATAGGTTCAATAGGAGGATTAAATGAGTTAAACAGTGTAAAGTGTTGATCCAGCAATCACTCTTCTGGGAATCTACCCAAAGGAGATATCAATACTCATACAAAGGGACACCTGTACTGGGATGTTTATTACAGCACTATTTATAATTGCAAGGACATGGAAACAACCCAAATGTCCCAAAACAGATGAATGGATGGGAAAGATGTGGTCTATATACACAATGGAATATTACCCATCGATTAAAAATGACACATTTGATGCATTTGAGATAACATGGATGGACCTAGAAGGAATCATATTAGCAGGAACAAGTAAGAAAGAAAAAGACAGAAACTAAATGGTTTCACTAATATATGTGATATAGGAGAAACAAACAAAAGGCGGGGAGGAAAAGTCAAAACAAGATAACAACCCAACAAAAGTACACAACTGGGAGTGGGGGGATGGGTGGGAGCAGTCAGGGAGGTGAGGTGGTGGGCGAAGCCCAGGGCATCAATACTTCGAAAGAGTAATAGCGTTGCCATCCTTCCAATGTTTGCCTTAAAAAAAAATTCCTTAAAGAAATAGAAATCAAATCAATTTGTAAGTGATCCCCCTACCCCCAATTACCTCACAAAAACCAATAAAGTTAACCTGTTAACCAATTTTTATTACACCCTCACCATTTGCCTTCCTTTAAAATTCATTGTAAATTGTGCCTTATTCCTTATAAATACCCCTTTATTTAATAAACCGCCATCTGGTTCATTACTTCCAGTCAATCCTTAGCTGCCATAGCTAAGCCATCTCTCTTGTCCTTTCTTTGTACCCTGCATTTGGCTCTCAACAGAGGGAGGGGGAGGGGGGAAGCCATCAGGAGGTGGTGGGTGAACCCCGGGGAATACAAAGATGTGAAATATATATATATATAAAACTATTAAAAACAAAACAGTATAAAGCAATTCCAGTGCCTGACATAAAACCAGTTACAGATGACAGTTTACCATTTCTACCAGCAGCATTATACCAAAGGGTGGGATTGATTGAAATGGTCTATGTTTGGAATACTTAATCGATAAAGGTTATATACCCAAACATGCCTGAATGCAGTATCCTGGTAATCAAGACTTTTCCTCTCCAGACAGGAATTAGGAGATTTCTTATCTGGAGAAACAGAATGGCTCCAGAAAAAAGACCTCCACAGAATGGCATTTGCAACTTTCCCAGCATTAGAGCCAAATCCCTGCCCATCACCCTCAAACAACTAGTATCAGACAGCTGGCTTTGCCAGGCTCAGGAGCTCTCCTGCTCTGCTTCCCAGCAGCTCATGCTTAGCTCTGAGCAAATTGCTAAAGGTGACCAGAACTTTGGCAATAGAGAGACCTCAAGAAAAACAAAGTGAGAATGGAATCGAACAGTAAACAAAGAAAATATAGGAAGTTGAAAACGAACTCAGATTGGCAAAAAGAAGATAATGGATCCACAAAACAACAACAAAATGCTATGCAGAAGAAATAACAGAGAACAAAAGGAGGAAAAAAAGAGTTCATGAGACATTAAAAATAGAATTGCTAAAACTGAAACTCCAATAGACGTGCTGGAAAAATAAAGGAAAAATTAGAGTTTACAGAGCTACATTTATTTTCAGTCAACCCCTCCCCCAACAGTGGCATAATGATGTCTCTCTCCCTAACCCATTTTCCTCCTATGCCCTGTGCTCAGGGCTACACTGGAGGCCTCTTGGCCCCTAGTGACATCTGTAATCTTGAAGCTGGTAGCACATGACATTGGCAAATGTCCAAAGAGTGGAGGAAAGAATGAGTGGCTGACAGCAGCAGTGAAGGCCTGGTCTCCTGCCTTTGCCAGCCCCTGTCAGCTGGGCTCACTGTCAGCTGCCCTTCCTAAATATCTCCTCTGCCTCTGTACAGAAAAGCCATGTGGAGGGGGTTCGTGAGTACATGGGCCTGGATCTGGTGTTGCACGGAGTGAATGTTATATGCAAGCTCTGCTCTGAGACCCCGGTGGGCTTGCAATCTCGTGGTCGCCATTAGCCAAAATGCAGACATCCCATGTATTTGATCTCTGTCAGTGCTGGTCTAAGAACATGCTTTGTGAAATGATATGGCTCCATGCTCAAATAACTATGGCCATTAAATACACACACCCTCCCCCAAAATGTAAAACAAAAGATACAGATGAAGGATAAGATGAAAGAAAAGGTAAAATCAATAAAAGATCCATTTGGGAGATCAAATAAACTTGACAGGAGTTCTGGGAAGAAAAAATAAAACTCCCTGCTCCCCCTATTTCAGGAAAACCTATGGTTCCTTGGATTCATTCATCGCCTCTACCCAAGCCTTCAGCCATCCACTTTTGTGGTGATTATACTGTGCAACAGAGTAGACTGTGCACCCATAGCCAGAGGACTCCCAGGAGCAAAGTTCATTTTTTCAGTCTCACTGTTGAGGTGGGTGACATGGAAGAAAAGTCAGTTCCCAGAACATGGTTCACGCTTCATGAGTGTCAACGGCGGCAGAAGTAGCATCTTTACCTGGGTGAATTCTGAAAGACTTTGATGAAGGGGCACACCTCACAAATAAGCATAGAAAATAAAAGTTAAGATAAGAAATTCACAAATCATAGCACTTAATTCTTTCTAGAACTTTCTAAACACTATCATCACTCATCTTCAATACATATGTAGCACCATAACTTCACACCAAAATCCCTGAAGTTGCAAATAAGACTTTGATAAGTCTCATTAGATTTTGATAAGACTGTCAAATATGAAAAGTAACATACATGAACCCATGATGCTGAGAGGGGGGGAAAAAGAGAAAAGGAGCAGGAGGCAGTTAAATCCATTAAAAGCATCCTTTATTTCAACAAGTAGATACCCTTGCAACACCCTGTCCTTTTCCTCTACTTTATATCTGTAAAACGGAGCTAATTCCTCTCTTCATAGGATTGCTATGACAATGAAATGGATTAATAAATATGAAGATGGTGGAACAGTGCCTGGCATATAACATGCCAATAAATATTAGAAAAACTAATATTGTTGTCTTCAAAATACTAATGCCTGAAACTTCCAAGCAGGAAAAGGAAAGAAGAATGATGTTGGTACCACACTTGATATTAGCCAAAGGGCCGAGAAGCAAAGGGAGAATGAGTGAGGAGGACTGGAAAATGTATTAGAAACCAGGCACTTTTTTGCAAGCCATCTGATTTAAATTCTGTGAAGTAGGTAAAACTATGCCCATCTTACAAAAGAGGACATAGAGGCTCCAAACTATATGGCTATTCAGTGCACTTTAGGCATGTTCTCACTGTACAAGCAGCTTTTCTTTCAGAAAGATCTCCCTATTTACAGAAACTATTGATTCCACTGCCACAATCCCATTACCATATGCTAAAGATCATGAAAATTGTTGCTCCTGTTAAAAGGTACTGTAATCAAACTGTTCCAGAGGCTTGAAAAATCAAATGTTGCTATTAAATCACCTTTGTTGCTCCTTGTTGCCAAGGAAACCAATCTGAAGTCTTTGAACCTTCCCTGGTGGGTGTTTTTTTTCCCCCAGTGGTTATAGTTATCACTGTCCCTTTCTTCTGCAGTCCTGAGCCTTGGAGGGATCTAATACAGGGTTCCTTAGATAGATTTGTAACCCCAATTTCCTCCCCCACCTCTATTCTTTTTTAGCAGCTCTGGTGAGTATTACAGGAGGTTTATTTACTTTTGTCACTTGTCTTAAATAGCCATTATCTTTTTTTCTGTTTCCTGAATGGCTACTCCTTATTTTAAATTACTGAGGTGTAGTTTACATACGATAAGGCTTTCCCTAAATATATTACAGTCCTGTGAGTTTATCATCTAAGTGCCACCAAGAAGACAGAGAGTATTTTAATTATTCCAAAAAGTTGCCCTAGGGCCATGTGTGGTCAGCTCTTTCTGACTGGTTGAGCACCTAAGCCAGAATCAGGTCAGTCCTGAGAGAAGGGGACATGCGAGAAGAAGAGGAAGACTTCCCATGCCCATCAGAGGGACCATTGTGTTCAGAGCAGTGACTTGCTACATCATCTAGACTCAGCGTATGTTTGCTCAGGGGAAACATGTTAAGGCAAAAAAGGCTTAGAGGTGGTAATCTATTTGAGATTGTTGGAGGATCAGGAAGTTAGCTGTGTTTGTAAAGTTCTTCAGGAAGGACTGTAAATATCAATGCTCCGCATCAAAGAAGGGCACAAAGGTAATGAACTGAAACCTTCCAGCTTTCAGCCATTAAGAACAATTAGGAAGAGACTGAGCCCAACTCCTCATCTGAGTTTCCACAATTCACAAAAGGGGTGGGGGGAAAATCATTGATTTTTTAACACTAATTATTAAGCAAAGAATCAAAAACAACCCTGGAACTTCTGGTTCTGTTGTATTTACTTGATCTGGAATAGGATGTGATTTTTGAAGCTCTCATTGTACCTACAAAATGAAAAAGGACTTCAATTTGCCTGACATTTCTGTGGTAAACTTAAGTAATCAACTTAATTCTTTTCTCATGGGTTGAAAGAGACAATTAAACTTGCAATACAGGAGTGTGAATTCCTGTTGGCACAGATGATATCAATGTCTTAACCTCTACAAGCTCTTCAGTTGATCTCAACACTTTGGGTTGAGTCTTTTCTTAGTTATCAGTATCTGCGGCAGTTTGTTCCCCATCGTGGCACCCTGTGTGAGATGAGTTGTTCTGAAAACACACCATGGATCATGGGTTATAGTGAGAAGCAGATTACCCTAGGAGCATGCCATTGAGTGATCTGCCAAAGATACAGTTGACAAAGTCTTCATCAGTCAGTACTGATATAAATACCATCCTTCTCAGCGGATCATTTGCAGTGTGTCTCAGAGCTAAATCAGTACTCTAATTGCAACATCAGTTATGAGCCCTGCTCAGTGATGAGAGGGGCAAAGATATGAGGATGTTCTCAGCTGAAGCTATTTATACATGCCACGTGGTCCTTAATTATCTGGCAGGGAGGGGGGATGAAGAAGGAAAAAGTTGGCACAACTACAGATTGAATCCACTGACCCCCTCCCCACTATCACCCTTCTGGCAAGGGAGAAAATTCCATTTCCTAAAAGACAAGAAAACGCAAATCCTTGGAGAATGCTGTCTACACAAGTGTCAGCTGGCAGCAATTCACTGACAATATTTCTTTTTAATGTGTGCGTTCAAGACACCATGAGATTATGGGGAAGAAAATTCCATTTTTATAAGCCCAAAGTAAATGAGCAGTCTTAGTAGTCTTTGCTTTCATCTTTAAAGGTACAAGAAAATTGTAGGTTAGAAAACTGATTTGGTTATTTCAGAACTTTGATCAGTGAAAAAACTCAAATTTCAATATAAAAATTTCCTGGAACATAACACACTATCATGAATTACAGATTCATAAATTGATATATAAAGTGCCAGTGATTCAGACAGTACAAGAATATCAAATACAAGGTCCATGGGGAAAGAAATATTTATTTATAATATTTAGTGCTTCT
Organism: Uropsilus gracilis; assembly: GCA_004024945.1. Classification (NCBI taxonomy): domain Eukaryota; kingdom Metazoa; phylum Chordata; class Mammalia; order Eulipotyphla; family Talpidae; genus Uropsilus; species Uropsilus gracilis. The sequence goes on along the minus strand of PVHY01006783.1, from coordinate 18,408 downwards.
GTGTGTCAGACTATGCTAAGAAACTTACCTATATTGTCTCAATAAATTCTCCCTACAACCCAATAGCAGATGTTATTTATTATTCGTATGATACCGAGCAGGAAAGAATGGCTCAGAAGATTAATCAACACAACTCACATACCATTTAAAAAGAAGTATTAAAATTTAAATCCTCATCGGACACAGATTTCAGCCTGAAACTTAACTCTTTATAGTGTCAAATTTGTAGTTTATTTTCCTCATCTTTCCTTCATCCCAATAAGGTCAAATGACCTATTTTTGACCCTTCCAGGCAACTACTCTCTGTTATGCCTCTCCATGCTGCACTTGGAGATGTGGCTCCACTCTGATCAGCTTGACTTTCTAAATTTCTTAGCTCAACTCAAATGATGAGATCACAGCTTACCCAGCTCTTCTCTCTCTGAGCAAAGACTTTGCATCAGGCCTTCTCATTATGCAATGATTATGCTTGGTCAGCTACCTGGTCCTGTTCCAGTTAACTGGTGGCTTATACAGAGGGCGCAGAGAGGAGGGGAGCCCCGCCTTGTTAAGCAGAGGCTGTGCGTAGGCCAGTTTTCCTTGGCAGAGGTTGCAGAAACTGGGGGTGATTTGGGTAACAGAAGATGGTGAAGGGGTCCAAAATTTACCAGTGTTAAGGGTTTTCTTTTCTGAACTTGCCTTATGTGCCTTTGAATAGAGCCTTCCAGAAGAATTCAACTATGATAAATGCCCTCCTTTAGAAAAACCATCCTATCACTGGATAGCAGATCTATGAAAAGAAGTCCACCAAAACAGATAATGCCACAAAACTATACTATCCCCAGGTGCCCTGCAGTCATACACAAACAATATGAAGAATGCAAAGAAACACTTGAAGTCTGATAAAAGAACTGAGGTTACCAGAGAAGGAGGGCTAGGTGGGAACAGAGTAAAGGCTGGAGAGGGTCCATGAACTCCGTTAACATTTGAATACGTATGAAAATGTACCCCCAAAACATATACATTGTTGCAAGCCAATTTAAAAAATAGATAAATGAACTGTTTTGGAAAAAATAAGAATAATCTATGCATGCCATTTGTAAAAACCATATTTTTTAAAACTTATCTTAAAAATATAAACTTAAATATTTAGCTGTGAAAATAGTCATTGCCATATTAGCGAGATAAAATTTCAGAGAAACAAGTACAATACATCGACCGAATAAATTACATTATCTCTTTGAAGTGGATATTTTTTAATAATAAACATTATTTTATGAAAAGATAAATGGCATAGAATTATGTATACAATACACAAATTGGGGAAAACCAGCTACAGAAGAATAGTGAGGCCAGACTTTATACTTAAAAGTTGAATAAAATACATTTCTGCCTAGAAAATAAACCAAAAAGATTTAACAAAAGATGTGTGTGATTAAAGATTATTTTAACTTTTTATTTTTATTTTATTTGTTTTTTTTTATCCTACAATGAACCTACATTTAGAATTAAAAGTTGGGATTTTTTTATTAAGAATTTTTATTCTGTTTAGTGTAAGTATGATGGCTCTGATTGAAATTTAGGTCTTCATTCTGCCATCTCACTTTAGACTACTTAAGCACATAGAAACAAGTATCAGCTATTAAGGTTTTATAGTCATGACACAAAATAGACTAGCAAGTGTATTTTTAACATAGCAGAAACACAATTTTTAACATAGCAGAAACACGATTGAAATGATTTTTCAAGCACCATATTAGGTTTTCTTAATGAGAGTTCGTTTATTCATCATTGAGTGATAGTCCCTATTCCACTCTGAGGGTGCCGATATAGAGTTCTCAGCTCCTTGTATCCATAGTAACAACATTTCTGTGAGATTTTTTATTTACAGACTTGGCAAGCTGTTGGAAAGCAATGGGAACCCAGATGAACATTCTACTATGGTACACTGTTTCACAGCAGCTGTAATCTGAAAAGTGCATTTATAAAAATCAGTTTCTCGGAAAATTAAAAATAGAATGACCATATGATCCATCACTTCTACTTATGGAAATATGCCCAAATGAACTGAAAGCGGGGATGTGAACAGATATTTGTACATCCATGTTTGCAGCAGAGGTATTGACACTAGTTGAAGACCAAAGCAATCCAAGTGCCTTCACATGGATGGATGTACATGTGCCAGAACCTACATTGAAAAATGTAGCTTTTACTGTGGGTCATGGGGTCATGGTCAAAACTGTTTGAAAATCTCTGTTAGATCATATGTGCAGATAGGACGATATATTCTCAAAATATAAATGAGAATAAATTATGAATTAGTTTTATGAATATATATATATATATATATTTTTTTTTTTTTTTTTTTTTTTTTTTTTTTTTTTTTTTTTTTTTTTTTTTTTTTTTTTTTTGAGACTAGGTCTTGCTATGTTGCCCAGGTAGTCCCAATCCGGGATCAGATCTGAGTAGTCCAGACCCTGGATCAGATCTGGGATCCCGAGGACTCAGGTGATCCCAGCCTCAGCCTCCCAGGTAGCTGGGATTACAGATGTGTGCCACCACACCCAGCTATTTTTTTGAGACTGTCTCGCTATGTTGCCCGGGGTAGGTTTCAAACCCACAGACTCAAGCGATTCCTAGCCTCGGCCTCCCTTCCTAGGCTGGGATTAAAGGCATGCACCATATGAATGTTTTCTTAAGGGTCATCAAAACTAGCAATATATGATCAAATTTATTTCACCTTTCCTCTTCAGAAGCAAGTTTCTTTCTAAACTCACTTCAACACCCCTATTCTTCCATAGGATTTCCAACTCTCTTTCCTTTGTGAGCACCCCCTCCAGATGTAGAAGGGACTGAAGGGCATTTGAAGTCTACGTTGTAAAAAGTGTGTGCAGTCAATAGACTACTTGAAATATTTTAATCTACCGAAGTAAACAAGAACTTTCCCTAGCCCTCCAGCCCTTCAAATGTTCATGCCCAGTTGTCAATATGAGTGTGAACATCCTAGTTTCTCACTTCTTGATCCTTCACAAGGGTCAGGAAGAGACCCGGTGGGGACTCACCGGCGGCCAGCCCCAGCTGGAGTGGGCAGCCAACTGACATGGAGTGAAACAATGGTCGCCAAGATACTTGCTTCGGGTTTTCCAAGGAAAGCCAGAAATTTTTCTTTTTATGTGAACTTTCCCATTTTTAATTACCAGCAGCCACTTTCAAATCACTATTTTGAAGGACAAAGAAAATGTTTCTGCAGGCAACCCTGTTTGTAACCTCTTCCTCCGGAAGCCCACTGGGTAAGACGCAACCATCACTACTCTACAGAGCCACCCCTGCTTCACCCCATTCTCACCCCTCACACTCCCCCCTGCCATGCAAATTCAATCTGATATGAGCCACTAACAGGATGGAATCTCTGCTCCAGTGCTTTCAGCATTTGGTGATAGCTTATCACTGTTTACTTTCCAACCCCACCTGCCTTGCTAAAGGTAATTAAAATTAAATTATCTTTATTGAACCTGAGCTTGACATTCAGTTGGCCTTTGGGGAAATCAATCTGAGAACGTGCTTTGACATGAGACAATATTGGAAAAGTCGCCTGGCCTCTCTAGGCTCAGATTTCACATCTAAGATGTAAGTGAAAAGGAAGAATGGATACAGTGGTGGCTGTATTATTAGCTTTAGTGACAGAGCTACTGTGAGGTGTCTAGAGTCACACCTTTCCAAAAAGCCGCAGGAAGAAAACATGAGCACAGATGAATAATATTTGCAGTAACTCACATGCTAGGCCCTTCTGAGAGGCCTTAGGTGGTCCCATCATCTTTGAAACCAACCCATAAGGTAAACAGAACCATTATTTGCATTTGACCAGTGAAGAAACCAGTGCTTGGGGTGGTTGGGTAATAAGCCTACTATGTGCAGAAATGGAACTGGGATATCCCGCCTCTTGGGCACATCCTAACTCACAACAGTACAGTCTCAGGACAGGGTTTTGTTCTTGAACTGCTTGGTTCCTAAGGCAACCAGATGGACAGCTAGAAGCCCTCTGGATATGCGCTCTCTCTCCCCCTCTGCTTTCCCTTCCCCCTTCCCCTCACACCCCCTTCTTCTGCTCTCTCATCCTCTCTCTCTCTTCCTCTGCATGAAAGGGAAATTTCATTGAGCAGCCTGTCTGAGGCTCTTATTCAATCTTGCTTTTAGGAAGGAATAGTCACAAGCTCTCCTCTCAGTATCGTGTTGGCATGGCTGCACCTACAGCACTCAACAGTGTGCAGTCCTCGACAGGGGATGCAGGTGAACATTACACTGCAATGGATCATCTGATCACAGGTGTGTTTCTGGGCCATGAACACGGGATGGTTGGATGGTGCCACCCCATCAAGGCGGTCACCAAGGTCATTCACCAAAGCCAAGTCGCTGAATGTTGTCTTCTGGGAGAGACAACTGTTTCTCCAGCTGTTTGCCAGCAACCGTCAGATGCCACTGACCAGGTGGGATGCCCCCATTGTCCTACACTTCGGCTTGGACATTCTCAGCAGCATCACTAGGCCTCAGCCTCAAGGGTGACGGTCTTGTCCATCACTGCTGCTGTCAGCCGCCACCCACTCTGCCTCCTGGTTGAAGAGAACAAGCTCTGTGTCTCTCATGTGCCTCTAGTTGGGCGATGTTTGCTTGCATTTATATATGACACAAATCTAGGAAATGGCTAGACTGGCTGGTGATGGGGACAGGGAAAGAGGGCATTCAATGATTTGAAGCAGATTTCTCTAAAGCCACAGAGTTTAAAAAGAAACTTTCAACAAAGGGAAGGAGTAGGCTTGGCAGGTGGGGCTAAGAAACTGGAGCTTCTTAGCGGCTGCTCGCCCCCATGCCACCGCAGCTGTGGGCAGCATGACTGCAATGCCGAGCTACCAGCCAGGCAGGCACTGGGGCCAAGGGTGACAACTGTCCTGGGAAAGGTGGAGGCTGCTCAAACTCCAGGGAAGCCCTTTATCTTGGTGATGGCAGGTCTTGCCGTTCATCATGGAAAGGTAAATATTGGAAGCCGAAGGACAATCAATCGTCAGCTGATGAGGGCTTCCTTTCCTCATCTAGTTCCTACTCATTCTCGTTTAAAGGTTAATCCCTGGTGAGTCGCTGCTGCTTCCCAGGTTCACTGCAAAGGGACTGAACACTGTCATTTCCAAAGGAGAATGGAGGAGGGGGTGAGCATCCTCTGAACACAGAGTTTGCCTTACCATTCATTCTTAAATAACTGAGCACAAGACCAGGAAATAAAATACCCCGAGATCTTTCCCATTACTCATAAACTTGTCTGGAGCTTTTCACTGTTTGTGAAAAGCTGTTTGCACAACCCAGAGCAGGGACAGATGAATGCCTCGCTGGCCCACAGTCACCTGGGAAGGCGCTGGGCAGACGACCTAGCTGAGGGGACGCCAGCACTGGTAGCCTGGGTTTCTATTTTCTAAAGATAGAAGCAGATGGGGGAGGAGGGGGTCCTGCCGGGACCTTCTAACCAATGCTAAAGAGGCTGAAAACAACAACAGCAGAAGGAACCCTCAGTGCAGGTCCAGCCAGAGTAAACCGCTGGAGACTAGTAGGCGGGACTTCAGGGGTGCCAGGGCGAGAAGAAAGAACGTCCTCAGTCATGAGGGCCTGTGGTCAGAGGAACAGCCTGGGTTGCTACTGGCGAGCCCTCCGTGTCCTGTGGGAAAAAGACGGGTTGCTCCTGACCTCGCCTGGGAGTCTGGAGGCAGAGAGATCCATGCCCCACAGACCACAGGCAGCCCCGTCAACCCCTTCATTTTTCCTCATTTTCCCAAGAGTGGTAAGACAGCAGGGGACTGACAGCTTGGAGCTCAGCCTAGCTGACTGGTATCCTGGGAATCCACCAGCCTGTTTTATGGAGACATCCAAGTCTGAACCCAGACTTTCTTAGCTGCCTCTGCTAAGCCCCTCCTTCCCTCTGCTGAAAGCTTTCTTCAAACTCTGAGAGAGATGAGCTGCCAGAATGTGAGCGGTCCAGTGGAAGGAGAGCTAGGCAGAACACAGAGGCCTCCCACCGACAGCTGTGTTCCCAAGCCATCCGGAAAATGGATCCTCCCGCCGTCCAGACTGGAGGTGACAGGAGCCCTGGTCAATGTTGTGATGGTGACTCAAGGCAGGCTCTGAGCCTGAACGCCCAGCAAAGTCAAGCCAGGTTCCCTGACTCTCAAACATGAGATAAGGTCATCAAATTTTATTGTTCAAAGTCGTTTGGGGTGATTGTTACACTGCAGCAAATAACTAATACCACACACACGCCCCCACCCTGTACCCTGTACCCCCTCGACCTACTATATTCTGACTTGCAGGTTTTCCTTAGGCTTCCCCTGTGGACAATGTGCTCAAGGTCAGAGACGATGATGATTTTTTTTTTTTTTGAGACTAGGTCTCGCTATTTTTGCCTGTGGAACCGTAGGCCCACGTTGCCCGGGGTACCACAGACTCAAGCAGTCCCCAGCCTCAGTTTCCCAGGTAGCTGGGATCATAGGCACGTACCACCATGCCCAGCTATATTTTTTTGGAACTAGGTCTTGCTACGTGCCCCAGGCAGGACTTGAACCGCAGTCCCTAGCCCCAGCTGCTTCATAGGCTGAAGCTTACAGGCACAAGTCACCGTGCCCAGCTCAATGCTGATTTTTTTAATCCCAGGTTCTAGAATGTTTCAACAGGTGTGGAGTTCATTAAGTATATGTCATCGAACTAAACTGTCTCCACTAGATCCCTTTTTCTCTTTAAAATGTAGACTCAATTTCTTTTTTTTTTTAATAAATTAAAGGAGTTTTTGCCATCAAAACAATTAGACCAGCTTTCACTCAACTCGTATTTGGTCATTAAAATGAATACTAAATTTGTATTGTCTAAGATCTTAGATACATCTCTTTTTTTTTTTTCCTGCAACGAATCATATCTACTTTCAACAGAAGAGGTTAAGTAGTGTGTAAGACAGCAACAGTTCTGTACTTCCAAAACCAATGTGCCATTAGCCAGAATTTTTTGTTCTCCAAATAAGATCAGGCAATCTTTTCCTGGAGGTAAAAGCAGCTCACCAACAGAAAAGGTAAAATTATCTCCCAGAAAATACCACCTGAGTTGGTGGTACTATGTCAGAGAGTGGGATGAAATTAGAGGTTGTATTTTTTAGCTCACATTTACTTCATAGAGCACAAATTTACCATTATTTTGCTATTTTAGTTGTTTAGCTTTATTATTGAAGATAGTTCAAACTCTAGTTCATTCTTCATGCTGATCCTGTAGAAATCAAATTTATCCCTTTCCCCTAGAATGCAATGTAAAACTTGAGCGACAGTTTTCATTTTTAATTGTAAAATAAGGGGCCTGTTACAGATGTAAACTTAACTTACTGAAGTCAAAGGAAAGTAAGCCCCATCAACGCATCTCCACCATCATCATCGCCCATGGAGGTACCACTTCCAAGAGAATCTGTGCTCAGGAAGCAAAGCTCCATCACATCATTTCAACATTGTCATCTGTCCTGGCTCAAAAATACACTAAGATCCACAAAGAAACATACTCTATTCCCAGCAAAATGTCTCTAGATGAGAACACACTAAGAGGTTTTCAGCTCTGGGTGAACTGAGGTTTGCCTATGTACAAGGACACAGCACACACTCAAAGATGCTGGGAAGTGGGGGTGAGCAGAAGGTAGGGACCTCAGCATTGCACATAAATGATGAATGTTACAGCACTGATGAAGTTACAGACTCCAATGCAGTAAGTCTAAGAATTACACAATGCAGTAAGTCTAAGAATTAAGACTGAGAATGAAGCCATCAATCCATAGACACAGCTTAGACACTGAGGACCAAGGACTACATCTAGCCTGCCTCCTTCTCTTCTCCCCCATCCCCAGCACGTACACACACCACTTGCTTTCTACAATACATTGGCAGGACTTGATGACTCCATGGTCTTCATTCTCACACCTCTATTCATCCAGGAGACTTGCACAGGTAAATAAGTTGATTGTTCATCACTGGACCTTTCCGAAAAGATCATTCACCTCTTCCACAGGAAGCAGCGACAGTGAACATCCAAAAGATCTTCTAATTCCTCACTTCAAAATTCTTCCTTTACTTTTTCCAATGGTAAACTGTTCTGTTATTATCCTTCTGTACCTTCCACCAAACTTTCCAGTTCGCAATAAAGTCTGACCTTGCTCTGGCTCTGTCTAGGTCATTATCTGCCTTACACAATAAACAATAAGCCCAGATTTGTCTTATCAACAGGTTGAGGATATCAAGAGGAGATCTAGTACTAAACAAGTGCTTAGTATGGTTCTAGCAATAAATTGAAATTGTAAACTAACATTCAGCATGAAAACCTATTTCCCCCTAGGGATCAGTGGTCCACGATGTTGAAATAGTTCTGCATCTGGACAATTAAATGTATGTCTGATCAGCATTGACTATAGTCTCCTCTGTCAGCTGTTAAAAAATGTTACTTGATTAAAAGAAACATCTCCAGGGTCAAACATTTTAAGAGCTGTTGAGTTTAGTATAAAGCTCATTGTTTCTTTACTGTGGGACACCTCAGGGTCTTTAATCTACTACAGAGTGTCAAGAACATTCACAGGAAATAACTAACATGCAATCTTGGCAAAGCCTGTTTAGTTGAAGGCCTCCTTCTAAAGGAGCTCACTAGGATTTCACTGGATACAACTGGGGCAATTTCATTTAACCTTTTACTCTGCCCTTTCTTCACAGACCAGTACAGGAGAATATGGCCACAAAGTAAGACAGTGGCCATAGCTCTCTTAGCACTCAGCAGGCAGTTCCAAGGTAATTCCCATGACCAGAGGAGGATGGAGAAAATGGATCAACTTGAAGCCTGTCCGTCTCATATGGTGAGGTCTATGTGCCCCAAGTCAAGCTTAGGCGTCTCCAGTTCTCCTCCCAAAATGGAACTACAGCCTTCAATATCCTGCTCGGATTCCTCTACCCTTTCCCATAGTGATTAAGAGCCAGAAAAAAAATTGGCTAAATAGTTCCACTTGCTAGCCGGACGTGCTGGTGCGCGCCTGTAGTCCAAGCACTGAGAGGCAAGAGGCCTGGGATTGCTTGAGTTCGCAGGTTCTAGACTACCCCGGGCAACATAGCAAGACCTGGTCTCAAGAAAGCAGCCAGATATGGTGGCGAATGCCTGTAATCCCAGCTACCTGGGAGACTGAGGCTGGGGATTGCTTGAGTCCACGGGGTCAGTACTATCCTGGGCAACATAACAAGACCTGGTCTCAAAAAAAAAAAAATAACCCCAGTTACTGATCTTTGCTCAAAGGAATGTCCTAAGGGCATAGAGTCCCAGGTTACAATGAAACCTCTGGCATGCTCTGCCTCATGCTGCTACCTTTATTCACCACATCTTTCTAACAGAATTTCTGCTTAAAGGACATCTCTCAGTCAGCACTCACAACTCTTGACTTCTTTGGGTGGGAGAGAGGATATTGACCACTGTGTGTATTTTCTGTCTTTGACATGACTTAAGGCACTTGCTATGCTTTCTCTCGTGCAATTGACACAAGCACAAAAAAAATCGCAACAGCTACTGTTCATGCTGTGTTCCACATGTTCTGGGTATTTTCAGTCACTCAGTGCTCAGAACAGCACTGTGTGGTAGACATCGCTATACCCCCACTTTATGAGTGAAGAAACAGGGATTCAGGTGAAGTCACGTGTCTGAGGTGACGCAGGCAGGGCAGATGGGACACAACCCACACAAGGCAATCCATCTGCCCCATGAGATGAGAAAAGCAAAGTTCAAAGAATTTGAGTGGTTCATTCAAAGACTGAACAAAGCCCAGAACTATGCCCGGAATCCACATCTGCCTAGTCTTATCTGCCTTCTCTTTTCCCTACAGCAACTGCACTCGGGGCACAGTTCCCAGATCAGCAGCATCAGCATCACCTGAGAGCTCATAAGATGCAAACTGTAGGTCCTTCCTCGGGGCCATGGCTTCTGAAATTGGTGTGGGGGCCAACCGTCCCTGCAGTAGGCAGCCCTTTGGATGATGATGACCGAGGCTAGTTCTGCAGGCTACTGTGTGCTGTCTTCTGCAGAGCATTGAAATTTAAATATGTCAAGGGCTGTAGAGACCATGTTGCCTAATGGTTAGCGACTAAGACATTAACGAGTCAGTGCCTGCCTTACTGAAAGACAACTAGTTAGACCAGCACATTTCACTGTCCATAGCCAAGCCCATGTTTTCTTTTTTTCCCCTTAACCATTCATGCAGCAGGAAAAGAATCTCTTTGTTCAAGTCTGTGGTCAAGAGAAAGAACACGTTATCTCCCCAGCCATCCTTGACCTTGCCGCTGGCTCCTCAGACACAGAAATTCTCAGTGCAGCTCAGTTCAATATTTGGCTACTTTTGTCTGCCAGTTCTGTCAGTTCCCACCTGTAACACTTCTTGCCTCTCAGCGCCTTCCTCTTTGGGAGGGAACATTTCTGTGATAATGTGCTAGCCGGTGTGCTATTCTCCCGGTTAGTACACTGTGCAATGAAAATCTTTTACAATTCTAGAACCAAACTCTTTTTCCCATTTTGCTCTGAGGATCAGTTCAATAGCGACACTAATGCTTTTATCTCCCATTGCTTTTCTGAAGTGATTAAGAGCCTCACATACCCCTGAATCAAGCTGTTATCAAGAGATACAGACAGAACAATAAATTGATTTTTATAGAAGCTAGGACATTAAGGAAGGTTTGAAAGGTCCAGGACGGGAACCTAAAAGTCCTCTGACTCAGGACAAAGAACGACATGGTCTTGAAATTGTGTCCAACAGCTGGACCATGGAGGAAAGAGAGAGACACAGCTAAGAAAAGAAGTGAAGTCAGTTCCAAGATGTTTCTCTGAAGTCAGGGAGCAAAAGAATACTACTTTTGAAAATACTTGGTGGTAGTGATAGGCATGGTAAGAAAACATATTTGTAAGTTTGAACCTATAACCCCTAAAACAAATACAATGATGTAAACCACCTGTTCATGCAAATCAAATCACGGTTATCATTAAACATAACTGGGACAATAAATAAAATATCTAAAGGCATTATTTTCATTTCAAAGTTACAGTGCAACTTTGTAGGTTCTGCCATGCACATTTTGCCAAATCAGACTGACTCCTGAATTGTAGTTTCTTCCAAATTTTTGCTACAACTCTCCAAATTAATATTTACAATGTTTCTGCCTTCTGGTTTGAAACTAAAACTGCCATCTTCCCAAAGTCCTGAAAACTGAAGCTAGACAATTTGACATAAACAAACAAAAAATAATGACTGCAACCAATGATGTATGGGCAACCTTCATGCCTTCTGCTATATGGCCCATAAGAAAGTTCACTGGTAGCTGGGCATGGTGGTGCATGCCTGTAATCCAAGTGCTAGGAGGCAAGAGGCCAGGGATCGCTTGAGTTTGCAGGTTCAAGACTACCCCGGGCAACATAGCAAGACCTGGTCTCAAAATGGCAGCAGGCGTTTTGAGGCGTTTTGAGGCAGGCGTGGTGGCGGGCACCTGTAATCCCAGATACCTGGGAGGCTGAGGCTGGGGATCGCTTGAGTCCGTGGGATCAGGACTACCCCAGGCAACATGGCAGGACATAGTCTCAAAAAAAGAAATAGTTCACTGGGATGCCCTACGCCATCGTCAGAGGCATTCAATGGAAAACCAGGAAAATTTATCAGATGGCCACGGTCATCCTCTCTCCATGCTTGGAAAGTGCTTCGCATCAAGGGTTAACATCTCCACTGGCTATTGCCTAGACTCAAAAGACTGGGTTTCTATTGATCTTCATTTTTCTTTCATTTTCATAGAAACTGCCTTTATGAAAAGTCTGAGTCCTCGCACCATCCAGAAAAGTGTCACTGAATTTTTTTTCTCCCTTTAAAATCACTTACTCAGGCCGGGCATGGTGGCACATGCCTGTAGGTGGCAGCCTAGGAAGCCACAGCTGGGGCTAGGGATCGCAGTTCGAGTCCCACTGGGGGCACTTAGTGAGACCTAGTCCCAAAAAAATAGCTGGGCGTGGTGGTGCGCGCCTGTAATCCCAGCTACCTAGGAAGCTGAGGCTGGGGATTGCTTGAATCTGTGGTACCCCGGGCAACATGAGCCTGCAGTTCCACGGGCAAAAATAGCGAGACCTAATCTTGAATGAATGAATGGATGAATGGATGAATGGATGAATGGATGAATGAATGAATGAATGAATGAATGAATGAATGAATGAATGAATGAATGAATGAATGAATGAATAGCACTTACTCAAATCCTTGCACAAACCTCACAGACTTGTGGCTCTAACCTGTACTGTCAAAAGAAAATTGATCGGATCAAGTCATTCCCGTGACCTAATGGGTTGTTATTCTGCGCATCAAAGAATATTTCAAGGGAAAAACAATCTCAACCCAAAGCATGAATTAGTAATGATGGGATTTTAGACCTGAGAGACAGACATGGTGAGGAGTCAGCAGCATGACCTTGCAACACTTGGCTGGGTCTCCGCCTTCCTATCAGGAGGGCTTCCTCTCAAGACAAGATGGCAGCATCTGCTCTTCCCTGGGTCAGCACTCAGCCTCCTTCCTCCACTCCTTGGCCTTGGTAGTTCCTACCGGTCCTTCAGATCTCAATGGAAGCATCCTTTCTCATGTTGGCCTCCCTGACTAAGTCAGATTCTCCAAAGGCGGGCTCTCAATGTCCCATGACCACCCCTCATCACAGCTCCCAGCATCCATTTCTCATGGTTTGTGGTTAGTGGGTCACTGATGGGTCCTCTGCCAAGTTCCAGGGCAGCAGTGACCCCTACTCTGGTCATTGTGTCTATACATGGCACTGACCTGGCACACAGTGAGCCCCGAATAAACAGCGACTGAAGGGATGAGCAAGGGATCTTTGATGACTTTGGGAATATCCCTTTCTATCCCTGCACCCCCACTGCCATACGGGGAGCCACCAGTGTACATTCTCCTTCTATGGGAACCTCAAAGTAAAAGCTGGCAGGCTGAACCAAATGGCATTAAGGAGTCTCTTCTTTCCTATCCCTTGAACATAATCCCTTCTCAATGTTCTGTATCGACACAGTCTTAGAGAGGCACGTATGTGCATGCACCTCGCTGGCAGGGAGCCTGACCCAGCTCATTAGCACATCCCCGGGGCTTACTTGGGATCGCACAGGTTCAGTCGCACTATGAGCAGACTTGGGGAGCTGAGCTTGTTGGCGAAGGTTCCCTGCTCCAGAACACTGTCCTCCTCAGTCATGGATGACCAAGACTTGGACCACTGAATTAGGCCTCTTTCCTCCCCAAGCGAAGGTTAACCTGGACTGTTGCCAGTTTTGCTTGGGGGGAGGGGAGAAGGGGGGTAATTTTCCTGCTTTTGCTGATAAGATCTTGATCATTTGCAATGGTTTTCTCCTTTTTTCACCTCTACCCATTCAGACCATGATGGGCACATATGGTCATTGCTAAGTCCACCTCACCCCAGGAGGTCTTTCTGAAAGCTGAAAGATAACACTCTGGCCTCAGACCAAATGTGGAGTGGAAATGGCCTGGCTTCTTGGCAGCTTCTCTGTCCCACTAACATTAGCCCAGCTCACAGAGGCATCCGGTATCAGGAATATCTTAAGCTTGGGTCCTGGGAAAATTTTTCTCTGCAGTTTTTGTAGGGGAAAAAAAAAAAAAAACTTTAAAGACTGTGCGTGTGTGTGATATTATATGTCAAATATTTTCAAAAATCTTAGAGCTCACTAAAATAGACTTCATTCTAGAAACAGTAGCTGTCATTTATGATTGGTACTTTTTATATCTTTTAAGGCTGAGGAACAGATTAAGTTACATCCAGTTTTTTATAACCTGTTATTTTGGAGAAGTGAGGCTGGGAGAGCAGATCATAATTGAAACTGTGTGCTAGACGTTTTCCACATAGTTTCATAGGAAGATTTAGGAAGCAGGATTTGCGATTGTCAGGTCAACTAGACTTCATTCTTCTTCCAAAGAGCAAGCGGAAGAACAGAACGGTGATAAGAAGAATGTCCAAGTGGACAGACTCTGACGTTGATAAAAATCTCAGGTTATTAGTGGTGTCACTTCCGGACAATCCTTTCTCTGAGCCTACTTGCAATCTGGAAGAGCGATTCCTACTGTATGGAGCTGTAAGGACTATGGGCAATTCTACTAACCTTCAGAGCAAGGTACTTAGCCCAGCTTTGTGCACACAATAAGTGGCCTATAAATGGGGGGGGTTATTATCATTATCATATCTACATTAAGTGCAAACTTAAAGCTTTGGGCAGCTTGCATGGGGTGACCGGAGAAAGGCAGGCTGCTGTTTCCAGATGTTCTGGAGGGGGCATGGACTCATGAAGCAGTGGGAGTCCACGCTGGAGCAGCTACCTTTAATATTGCGCTAGTAAGCACTCCTACGTTTGGAGTGTGTTTACAGTTTACCACCCCTCATCCCAACAGCTTGTGGTTTTGTTACAAACATAGGCAGTTGATGGAGCTAACTCATCCTTAGATAAGGAAACTGAGGCCCACAGAGGCTCTGTGAACAGCCCAAAGCTGCACCATTAACATATGACAGAACAGCAGAACCAGGAGTAACGTTCAAGTCTTCTAACTCCTGACTTCAGGGGTTCTTTCCATTACATCATTTATAAAAGGACCAATCATAAATGACAAAGTTCAGCCAATATCAGAATCAAAATGTTTTAAGTCCTTTTCCTACTTTAATCACAAGTGAAGATGCTACCCTTTGTTCACCTGGCAGATCAGTCTCAAACTTTTAGATTAGCTGATTCATGTGTTCCCTGCAAATCTGCTGGGGGAATATGTGTTTCTGAGAAGCCAGGGTTTAAAGGCCTTTGTGGGATTCACAGGCCAGAATGAGGGTTAGAGGTGCTGGGGATGATCAGATCCATTTCCCTCCAGAAAGCCCCTCTGTGACCCTGTGGCAGATCAGATCCATTTCCCTCCAGAAAGCCCCTCTGTGACCCTGTGGCACCTCTAGCAAGCACCTTCTGAACTCAGGTGAGTGAGAATTGAACAATAACAGGGCGCAGTCAGGTCACATGCACGCATTTTCTCCTGGAGACAACCCACCAGGCTCCAGTGACATCACCAGGCAAGGAATGTTCTGCCTGTATCTCACAGCCACAGGCAACCCTCACACTCCTACTTGATAAACCAAGTCAGGTTTGCCCCCCTTTTTTTTCAACTGAAGTAATGCTGGTTTATAACACTGTATATAATTTCCCTTCACAGGCTCATACCTCTTTCCCACACCACACCCATAATCCAACACCGTGGTCCATAGGCCTTCCACCCTAGGCCCCTCCCCCTGCCATACTTACTGACTTGGAATGTGATGACTTTTCTGGTACTAACTGGTTTCAGTTGGGCCAATGAAAATCAAGATTCTAAGTAAAGCACAAATGTTCTAGAAGCACAAGGAGATGCAAGGTTTGAGGAGATTGGTTCGCTCCTCTGCAGCTCTCCCCACCTTGCAATTTCACTCAATAGACAGCCTGTAATCCCACCAGGAAGGGCCCACCGCTCGCCTTGAAGGCAAGAAACACTCTTGTTGATTTTGCTTTAGAATCGATGGCCTGCAGAAACCCAGTGATACCAATTTGGTGTCTGCTAGACATTTTTGTTAAAGCATGTTGTCTATAAACTTTTATCCCATTTACATCTATTTAATTCACTTGTTCTTATAATTATGCTTGAATTGCTGATGAAAATTTCATGAGACATTAAAGAAGGCTAGCCATCATCTTAAGATATCTCTCTTCTTGACAATCAGACAAATATATATATATATATATATATATATATATATATATATATATATATATATAAAACACAGAAGCAAAGAACCTAAAATATTCAACATCTGGTTCTTCCCTTTTTTATTGCCATGCTTGACATGCACGAGCAATTTCTTTTTATTGTACAATTTGTTCATAGGTTGCATTTACAGTTTTATCATCTTACCTGGTAAAGATAACATTGCTTACCAGGTGCAGTGGTGCATGCCTGTAATCCAAGCACTGGGAGGCAAGAGGCCAGGGATCGTTTGAGTTCGCGGGTTCGAGACTACCCTGAACAACATAGCGAGACCTGGTCTCAAAAAAGCAGCTGGGCGTGGTGGCAGGCTCCTGTAATCCCAGCTACATAGGAGGTTGAGGCTGGGGATCGCTTGAACCCGTGGATTGTGACTACCCCAGGCAACATAGCAAGACCTGGTCTCAAAAAAACAAAACAAAAGACATTGTTAAATGTTTCCTAGCCAGGAAAAAATATCTCTGCATTATACTGAATGCTGGTAACGCTAATGACAAGCCTGTTTTACTTTACCAAAAATGTTTAAACTTATTTTATCAAGGACTATGCCAGAAAACATGACTTTGAAAAACACTCAAACTACTGTCACTATTTCTGAGCATTTAAGGAAAACTTATACAAGTATTCGTTTACACTATATCATGTCAACAGACCTCCTGAAGGGATTTCTTCTCATTAATTTGGTCATACCATTCAGAGAAGGGAAAATCACATATATATGAAATATACAAGCAATCATAATAAGCACATGGACAGAGGCAAAGGGATCTTATACACTTCGTTCTGAAATTTTACCATGAGTCAGTAAAATGTAGTAATACAAACTTACTGGTTTTATTCTATATTTTATCTGAATTGTGTTTCCAGAAAATGGGACAAGTTAAGGTCACCTGCATAGCAGTTTTTGAAGAAGAGACTTTTACAATTTTCTTTTGCTGTGATATCTATGTACCTATGGCGCCTGCAGACTCAATTCTATATGCATGGCTGGGGAGATAGAGACAGCTGCCTGGCACATCCTAGAGACACGTTAAGTAGATCAAACACCCAGTTTGTTTCCAAACAGCCTTTCCCTCTCTTTTCAGTCTCCAGTACTTGCTTTCAGAGGTTTCTGAGTCCCTTGAGGGTTCATGATGGAGCTGAAAGGATCTAAAATTCAAGTGATTATGGGGATGGAAGTGGGAAGGGAAAGGTCTGGGAATGTGTGCAAAAGGATGGAGAAGTTAGGAGCTCAAAAACAGACATACGAAATGGTTCAAGGAAACTGGAAGGAATCTCGAAGGTGGAAAGAGGAGGAAGGAGGAGCAGATACAGTGAGTGGAGCCGCCCCCACTCTCGCCCTCATTCTCTCTTCTCTTTCTCTCTCTCTTTTCTTCTCTTTCTCTCTCCTCTCCTCCCTCTCTCCCCCTCTCTCTCTCACCAGTCTGGGGGGAAATCAAGTCTCCACAGAGGTGAGCAGCCCTCAGAAGGCACCAACACTGCTAACATCTTGATCTCAGACTTCTTGCCTCCACAATGATGAGAGAAAAACAATAGCGTTATTTAAGCCACTCATTTTGCTATGGCAGCCTTAACAAACGCATATGCCAGTCAGAACACCTGCCTGACCTCCTGTGTCATATGTGTGAAAGAAACTCTTCACCCAATATTCATTTTATACTTGTAGAAGTGCCACAAGCTTACCTTTTTATAAAATATTTTACCTTTTTTATAAAGTATTTACCTTTTTTATAAAGCATTTTTATAAAGTAAACCTATCTTCTGCTAGCCCCTTCTCTCCATTCCTAAAGTCTTCTTAGTCAGGACAATCCCTCAATACTCTTTTTCAGTTGAGTTCTTTTGTCTAGATTATATATTTGTAGCTTTCTTAAAAAATAATAATAATAATCCATAGCTGGAAATTCAGTTCCAAAAGGAAAGGTTCACATTCTTAAAAAGAGCTATGTAGGGGAAAGCACACTGTTTTAACCAACCTGTGACCCCTGGAACTATGGCAGCCATCTTATAGTCACGAGAGTGGTTAGTTTGATGAAGGGCCAAAGTTGCTACACCAGACATGGCTAAACAGTTAAAAGGAAAACTCGGGTTCTTGATAACATTTTTGACCCACTAAACCAGTCAAGTCTGGAACTCACTTTCCTCACAACTTCCTTATATGTGAGATAGTAAATTTCCCTGCTGAAGCTAATTGAATGGGTGTTTTCTGTTCCTTGCAATATCCTCATTTCTCAGAAGGAAGGTCGAGCTTCAAAGAGTTTATAACTTACATCCAAGGTAATATATTCAAGGTCACACATAGTACAAAATTTGTATTCCACTGGAACTCTAGACCCAATCTCTCCTATTTCTTACCTGCACTAAGTTTATCCCTGGTCATCAAAAGAGTAACTCTTTCTTGGTTTGGGCTTTTGTTTTTTGGTGGTTGTTGGTTTTTGTTTTCCTTTTAGTGCTTTGAAATGTCAGAGGAGGTCATAGAACCTAGTGGTTAAAAGCAAACTTGGGTGTCAGGTGGATTTAAATCCTGCCTCTGTCATCTCCAGCCT
>PVHY01006782.1:52858-72093 GCA_004024945.1 Uropsilus gracilis | reverse complement strand
TATTCCATCGTGTATATATACCACATTTTTTTCATCCAGTCCTCTGTTTGGGGGCATTTAGGTTGTTTCCATGACCTTGCAATTATAAATTGTGCTGCAGTAAACATCCGGGTACAGGTGTCCTTTTGTACCCACATTGAGGTCTCTTTTGGGTAGATTCCCAGAAGAGCAATTGCTGGGTCAAATGGTAGTTCCATTTCATGAAATGGTAGTTCCATTTCATTCCTTTCATTGAAGGTCCTCCACACCCCTTTCCATAGTGGTTGAACTAGTTTACATTGCCACCAGCAGTGTAGTAGTGTTCCTTTCTCTCCACATCCTCGCCAGCAAATTGTGTTGCCTGTTCTTTGGATGTGGGTCATTCTTGCTGGTGTATGCCTTTGTGGTTTTAATTTTAATTTCATACATTTTATTTTACAGTATCTGGGATTTATCTTAGTGTATTGATTAGCTGGTTGTCTAACAGTACATATGTTTTAATTACTTATTTTATTAACCCATTTAAAATTAATTCCTTGTTTTTGATTTGCTGAAACAATAGGTCAGACATATAGGGAAAAAATAAACAAAAGCCATGAGGAAAAGTCAAAACAAGCTAAGCACTAAACTGAAGCACACAACTTTGGGCAGGGGGGTAAGGGGGAAATAGTGGGGAGGGTGGGGGGGTAAATCCCTGGGATTACAATGATGTGAAATTTATATATAGATAAATTTTTTTAAAATTAAAAAAACAAACAAAAACAATAGGCCAGACAGTATTTGCCACAATAATGTTGTAAAGTGGTTAACTCTAAAAACTCCAGCACCACACTCACCTGAAGGTATACTCCCTCTGAAGGCAACTGATTTTACCCGTCTTGTCCACCTAGTAGTATTTCAGGAGAACCAGCTTAACCTTCTTTCTCTAATGTTTACTGTTCTTGGGAGTGATATTAGGATTTCCTCTTCTTAGTACCATGGTACAGTCTCGAGACAAGATGAAAAGCAAACTCTTTTGGATGTTGTAGTCAAAGTTCATTCATCTCCCAGTTCCTTGCCAGCAAAGAACAGGCTTCTCTGATCAGGAGGACTTCCTTCCTTACCTTGAAACTTGACCTTCCCATTTTCTAGTGTATATCAGGTTCAAACCCGAAAACAATAATCTTCCCCATAGGGGTTTTCACAAAAAATCTTCACCTTGGTGGCTGTTACACCACAGATGATGGGTTGAAAAGTAAGAAACTGAAATTGTTTTATGAACAGACTGCCAGTTTTTCCCTTCATTCAGAAGTTCATCTCCAAACTCTATCCATTGTTATGTCTACCTATCTTAAGTTCCACTTGTTATCATAGCAGTACCTATTGGTAGACTGTTCTGTTTTATCCCTTCACTTTGAATGAACTCCCTCAGCTTCAGGACACAAAGGTACAGAGTTCAAGATTATATTTTGGTAGGAATGTGTCCTGGAAATGTTTGGATAGTATAAAAGAAGCAGGTTTGAAATGTACAGAACCAGAATCTAATCCATCACACTATTCCAATGAAGTGTGCGAGACTGAGAGGAGGACTCCATTTTCATCAGTACCTACGTAAGGCAGTTCTCTTTCTTCAGTCGTGCATATAGTAACACAGTGCAGACAGATATATATATATATATATATATATATATATATATATATATATATTATATAGTTAGAGGCTAAGTCTCCCTATGTTACCTGGGGTTGTCTCGAACCCAGACACTCAAGTCCCAGTCTCAGTCTCCCAAGTAGCTGTGATTACAGATGTGGGCCACCATGACCAGCTTATTTTTTACTTTTTGGATGGATATGATGTGAAATGGAATGTATCAAGATTACCATGTTTATTTATAGAGCACAAAACTGTGACAGTATTACAAAGAGCAAGTACATTTGTGTGAAGGTACATGGTTTATAAATTCCAACTATAAATAAGAAACATTTCAATCAACTGTATTAGGATCAATACTAAATTATAACTCTATCCTCTACAGAAAACAGTGACAGAACATTGTTCTCAAATGAAGAGAAAATGAAAGAGGCACAGCCAGAAAAACCACTTTTCTATTACAAAGTCATGTTAGAGAATAAAAGTACTATACTATTTTTACTGGCTGTAGTGACATTTATGATCCTTTTCATGTTTAAAAATTTATCATTTGTTGTGATTTCTTTCCTTATTCTAAAAAAAGAGAAAACATTGACATACATTCTTTTTTTTTTGAGACTAGGTCTCACTATTTTTGTCCGTGGAACCGCAGGCTCTCGTTGCCCGGGGTACCACAGACTCAAGCAATCCCTAGCCTCAGCTTCCCAGGTAGCTGGGATTACAGGTGCATGCCACCACGCCCAGCTATTTTATTATTATTTTTTTTTTTTTGGAACTAGATCTTGCTACAGGCCCCAGGTGGGACTCGAACTGTGATCCCAAGCCCCGGCCGCTTCATAGGCTGAAGCTTACAGGCACGAGCCACCATGCCCGGCTTGACATAAATTCTTAATTTTGCACCAGAATTCTGGAGACCCAACACCCAAATTCTTTAAGTTCTAAAACTTATAAACCTGAATATGTCCCCACATATTTTACTGTATTTAATGCGTCCTCTACTGTGGTTAATAAGATGGAATTTCATTTGTCAAGTTGTCATTTTTATTTTTTCTTTTGAGAGTTACCTTCTCTTATAGCTTATCATTTTTCTATTACAATGTTTTTGTCATGTTCTTAATGGTTTGTGAGAGTTCTTTGTTCAAGAATCTCAACTTCTTATCTATTATGTATGTTAGAATTTTCTCACTCTTGTCATTAACCTTTAAATTTATCTGAAGTATTTTTGGTAGAGGGCATTTAAATCCTTGCCTCAAGAGCTCTGTGTTCAGCCTCATGCCTACTCTTCTTGTATTATGTAAATATCCTTACCACACACCACCCTTTGGGCATAGGGTGGGTTTCAGCTCTTACCAGGAAAAGTCCTGAGACATAAATATATTACTCTGATTACAGAGCCCATGGTACTTGGTCAGCCACTTCCTCAGGGACCTCGATGAGGAATAAACCATCTGTCACCACTAATTTTTACCATGCTCATGTCATGGCTGTTGAATGTCTCAAATTGTCTAAATCCCCCTGGACACAGGCCAAGGCGGCGATGACCCAGGGGCCTGCCAAGTGGGTCAATGCCCAAGTGGGAATGGGGATCCATCTGGTCAGGTCAGTTTGTTGATGGTGGAAGAATAAATCAGGACAAGATTTTTGAAAACCCAGAGAGACAAAATCCAACTCGAATGCAAAAGGTAGTCTGGGAGTCCAAGAAGAGCAGAAAGAGCCAGAGGCTTGGGAAGCTGACTTGTGAGAAGGAATCAGTCAAGGCAGAAGACAGATCCCTGGCCTTAGAGGAGTGTTGTGCACCTACAGAAAATTTACCTTCTAAGTGAAAGGGTATGGCCTGCTGGTTTAGAGCTTCAGGTTGAGAGGTCATAAGCACAGGAAAATGTGGAGTCAAATATTAGTTCAGTCTTTACTAGTTTGGGGTAAATTTTTTGACATATATGAGCCTCCATCTATAAAATGGGGATAATGATTCATAACTTATGTCATTGTGAAGATTAAATGTGTAGCCTTGCTGTGGTTTTTTAAAATAGTTGTACATCTTTGACACGCCTCCCATCAGGAGGTGAGTCTATATCCATCCTGTTGAATCTGGGGGGAGATGTGAATGAGTCAATCAGGTTTACAGAGGAAGTGATATCATGACGTCCAAGGTGAGGCCACAAAAAGCCATGTAGTTTCTGCTCTATCTGCTGTTCACTCTTGGAACACTGAGCCACCTGAGTCACAAAATAGTGTGACTCTCCTAAAGCCGTCAGGCTTGAAGGAAGTCTGCCTCCATGGAGTGGTCACAAGTAGGTGCTCCAGTCTCAGTGGAGTCCAGCCTTCAAGCCATCCCACCCCAACTCACTTCCCAGACTTGCTAGCAAAGAAGTCTCCAGAGATTTGAATTAATCTCTGATTCTCCAATGGGTGAAGATCCTACTATATTAGAAATTCTGGAAACCTTGATGGCATTTTCAGTAAGAAAAATCAGGACACTATAGTGAATTTTTCATAAACCCAATGTATTCTGAAAAACCATCTCATTCTGAGATTGCCTTTTCTACCTTTGGGCTTATTAACATGCCCTCTCTTTTATGACACAGTAATTAGTGGTTGTTGTTTTATTAATATCCTTCTTGGCAAAGTCAGAAGCCACCAAGCTCATGTTATTCTCTTCAGTTACTATTTTTGTTGGCTTCACTGGTGTTTAAAATTCAAAAGTCCTAAACCTTGCGTATCATAGAATCAGAGGTAGAGACATTAGAAACCTGGCATTGGTCCAGAGTTTTGATTGTTCTCTCCCTTTACAGGGCTAGCTATGTGTTCATTTATAATTTGGACCCCACCAGTTTTCAAAAAGGACTCAGGCGGCAGGATAGACTTTCCCCTGGCATGCCCCAGATTTTTGTCATGCTTACTGAGTCAGACAGAGGCCTTCCCGGACACCAGAATTCAAGTAGGGGTGGATGAGGGATGAGGATGTACTTTCTATTGAAGGCAGAGCTGTCTCTAGCAGGGCTCAGCCAGCAAAGACAGAGATGGAGACCAGGGACTCTTAGCCTTAGTCCTGACCCAGCTCCCAACTGTGGGTTGGCAGCTGCAGGTTCTATTTCCTGGTGTGTGAGTCTTCACTTGTCTATCTTGAGCCTATCAAGCTTTATCTTAGGCAACACATCTTCTCTTTGGGTGTCTGGCTGCAGTTTCTAATCTAAGAACTTTTGGGGAAGCTGACACAGCTGAAGGGCTAAGAACCCCTTTCTGGAGTTAAAGTGGCATAAATAAACCTTGGTTCTGCCACTTACCAAATATGTTGTGTCTTTGGTCAAGCTACTTAATGTATCTGTGCCTCTGTTTCCCCATTTATAAAATAGGAATGATAAGAATGGCACCAATATGTTTGTTGTAAAGATAAGTTAGTAAAGCACTTTGCACAGTACCTGGGAATGTCACTGAAAATCACAGTGAGATTTTCCAGCTATCCACAGGAATGACTGAAATTAAAATGGCAAGTGCAGGTGATCCTAATGAGCAATTTGAACTTCTTCACACTGTTGACGGGAATGTAAAGAATATAGTAACTTCAGAAAACAGTTTGGCAGTTTCTCATAACATGACATAAACTCATAAAAATATAGCTTGAAAAAAATGTATGTCTTTAAGCAATATATATATATATATATATATATATATTTATCACATGGCTCAGCAACTCAACTACTGAAAAACAAAAGCATATGCTCACACAAAGATAGGTACAGAGATGTTCATAGCAGCTTTATTTGTAATGACTGAAAAGGCAGACAGCAGGTGAATGTGATACATTCATGCAAAAACCAAAAATGAGCTACTGATATAAGATGGGTGAATCTCAAACAACTTTATGCTGAGAAAAAAAAACAAAATAAATCATATTATAGTTTCATTTATAGGAAACTCTAGGAAAAACTAATCTAGTTAGAAAGCAAATCAGTATTTGTGAGGGTGGAGAAAAGATTGGGAAATAGCACAAGGGAAAGTGGGGGGTGGAAATGTATTCTTGTTCTCTCTCTCTCTCTCTCTCTCTCACACACACTTTACCTCTATCTCTATCTATACAATTTTGGAGGTTAAATAGTATATATAAAACCATACACTTACATTTTCTGGATTTAATTATATGGATATTACCTCTCAAAAAGTTTTTTAAAGAATCTCCCATTTTTAAATTAATTTTCTTTTTCTAGAAATTAGAAAAATTAGAAAAAAATTTTCTAATTTTTTATTTTTAAAAAATTGCCAAGAAATGTAATGTTCTTGTTGGAAGCTGAACAACAATAAGAAATCTTGGTAATTTTGAAAGGAAAACACAAATGTAGGATGGAAGGATAAAGTACCATTTCATCTTTGGAAGAAGAGTTGCCTATCTCTAGATTTCTATTCTGGAATGAAAACCATATTCGAGGTTGGTTTCACCCAGGCAACCATGAATTAATACCTTCTAGATCAATAAATGTGTATTGAATGAATGAATTGTTGCGGCATCCTGCTTCTTTGACTTGAGAAAACATCCTGTCTCTTACATTTCCTAGAAGAAAGCAAACGTGTAGGCATTGTCGTTGAGAAGATGCAGGTGTCACAGTCATGTGAGCCCAGGCTCTGAGAGCCTCAGCTGGAACATAAAATTGCTGTGTGCTCTCACACCCTGAAACTGTGGGAAGTATCTGGCCTTCTGTCTCTCTGCACATCTTTAATTTTAAGGCACGGGTGTGAGTAAATGTTTTTTGACTGTGAATGAATCCAGAAAACACTCTCCTTGAGAGGTTGCCTCTTATTGTGGTGATGAGAGTGGGGTTTTGGCTTGGTTTTGTGGGAGGAGAGTGTTGCTGGCAGGATTGAAAGAATGGAAGCGATGAGAAAGGATCCAATTTAATGACTGTGTGGGGTCACAGACAGTAGTGTGGGCTACTCTGGGACCATAGCAAAGATGTGAAGTGTTTGGGAAGGAAGAAAGGGCACCCCTCTGGCAGAAGCTAGGTCTGCTTTGCCACAAGACTGAATAAGCTGGGAGCCAGAGAGGCAGCTCCTTTTGCACGATGCTTGAGATCACAGGGGGCACCACTGGCAGTGGCCATGGAACATGGAGAGGAAAGACATGACAGAAGATCTTTTGCAACTTTAGTGGTCAGAGAGGTTTACAGTCTCCTGTGAGGTGCTCCCTTCAGCACCCCAGAGGTAATAGGGGAGACACTTTGTTGAGTTAGGAGAATCTGAGAATCAATAATCAAAGCAGTGGAGGACTTGAGCTCTTTTTATTGAACACTAAAGTTAATGAGGATCCCTCCAATAACTGCTCTCTATCATATATGCATATACATATATAAAGTAAAAATAGAAATGAATAATACCAAATTAAGATCCTGATTACTTCTGGGAATAGGGTAAAGGAGATACAAGAAGTAACACATAGAGTATGTCAGTGAGAGAAGCAAAATATCTAGAAGATATTTCCCCACTTCTATCTCTGCCTGTTCTTTGTTACAAGGTTTGATCTTACACAATTGTGGGCACTGGTCAAACAGTTTATGAAAGGCTATTTCTTCTTTGATACTAGAATTGGAAGTCCATAGGCAGTCAGACATAAACAGTCAGATAGGGGAGATGAATATAAAATGGGGAAGAAAAAGGACAAGGTGAATCCACAAACATAAACTGAGATTCCAAAAGATAGAGAGGAAACTGTCAGTCACCTCCAACCTTGACCAAAAGGAGAAAGCTGGCACCCACTGCCATGGAGTTAACACAAACCTGACTCAGAAATCATAGCACCTGAGAGAAGGAGGCTGCTTGAGTCAGGACAGTGAGCAGTGAAGCAGCAA
Source organism: Uropsilus gracilis (assembly GCA_004024945.1). Lineage (NCBI taxonomy): Eukaryota > Metazoa > Chordata > Mammalia > Eulipotyphla > Talpidae > Uropsilus > Uropsilus gracilis. Next base: position 64,647 of record PVHY01006782.1, on the reverse strand, counting down.
GGAGCAATAAAAGCAACTTCGCTGACCTTCCATGTGTAAAAATAGTATGGTTGCTGCTTCGGTCCAACCTTTAAATCACACCTGGGCACGGTGTTGCGTGCCTGTAAGCGACAGCCTATAGTGTCACAACTAGGACTGGGGAATCTCAGTTTGAGACCCGCCCTGGGGCAACATAGCATGACCTAGTCCCCAAAAAATAGCTGGGCATGGTGACACATGCCTGTAATCCCAGCTACCTGGGAAGCTGTGGCTGGGGATTGCTTGAGTCTGTGGTACCCCGGGCAACGAGAGCCTGCGATTCCACGGGCAAAAATAGCGAGACCTAGTCTCAAAAAAAAAAAAAAAAAAAAAAAAGTCTCTGATGGCCAACTTTCAGCAGAAACATCCAGGTGAGGAAATTCCAGGACAAACAGTTGAGTCCAGGCAAGTTGACACATGACAAAGTTACTTTGAATTTATAATTTTTTGTCCTGAAACTGATAGGTTGGTATCTAAAGATACATTACGCTATTCTCTAGACCTTTTTCGTCTAGATGCCTGAAATGTTCAATAATAGTTAATACATACGTGTGTTTTGTATCACAGATTGTGACAACTGAGACTCACGGTCACCCCTGGCTGCCGGGAGAAGCACTGAGACCGAGAGCTTCCCTGCTCTTTTCTCTAAATCTGTTTACTCTCTGCCCACAAGTTAAGGCAACACAAAGAGACAGGTACATTTTCTGCTTAACGTTCTTGTTTTTCATCTGTTCTCTTGTGGACAAGTGTCCTCTGGGCAGTCTATTTAGTGCCATTTTATTTACTGAGCTTTTGGGCTTTTTGATGATTTCATGTTTCAAGCAGCCTCTAAGCATAGTACCCAACAGCCTGCACAATTGTCCCTGAGAGCAGAATTGTCCCTGAGCTACGAGACCCCTGCAGAAAAAGTCATATGTTGGGTTAGCTTGGTACAGGGCTAAGTTCAAGTGCTGTTGGCTGTGTGAGCTGAATGTTGAGGAATCAGTTATATGCAGTAAAGAAGGTGTCTTTCAGCAGAAATGCAAAACGAGATTCTGCGTTGATGGGCGGTGACAGCATGATGGCCGGAGGCTTTCAGGAGCCCGGCCCTGTCTCCCCAGGAGGAGTAGTTCAGTGTTTGCTAAATCAGTGTTTCTGGTGACTTTATAGAACTACCACCAATAAGGAAAATAAATTGTACTTTGTTCATTTATTATACTTGCTGTCTCCCCCACTCAAAAGCCAGCTCCTGAAGGCAGAGAATTTTCTCTTGTTTTATTCAGTCTGTTTTGTTCCTGGTTGTGTCCCTGATGCCTCAAAGAATACCTAGCACAGACAGGCTCCAAAAAATGTTTGCGGCATGAGCTAAGTGGGAAAGAGAAGAATGGGGCTTGAATCCACATCATTTGCCCTCCTCTAGTGCATTTAATATCATTTCGACATCACTGGCTTCTCTCCATGATGGAGCAGAGCAGCATCTTTGCAGTGCTTACTCCGGCTCTGTTCACAGCCAGGAATACACTTTCCTCATCTCCCTGGCCTCTTGGGTGTCTGATAAGACCCCATGTGGGGAAACCTAATCACTCCCTACTTTGCTTTTCCTGAAGTTTTGTTCATATCCAACAGATGATAGTGAAATGACATATATTTTATTATCTTTCAATCCCAGGGCACTTGAAAACATGAGAGAGCCTGGTCCTGGCTTATTAACCTGCTTCTTTGACTCATGGATCTCTAGTGGGCATGTGGAAGTTACATATACTTGTTGAAAAATAGATAAATGCACGAGTGAAAAACACCAGACAAACTCCAAGGCCATGCCTGCCTCATCAGAATTGGGTTTCTTCACCCACACCAAGTCCCTTTAGTTTTTTCTCCCTCTGCCTCTTGTGATTTATGACTGTATGGAGGCTCCTGATCACATGGCTGAGACTAGATGACCCCGGTATCCCAGACTACTTCTTCCCAGGTTGGCATGCCCCAAAGAAAGAGAAATTGATACCCTTTGAAAGAGAACTGATACTTATAGCAAACTGAGAGGTGAGGTAGGTTGATCTTTCTCTCCACCCCAGCTTCTAACCCACCTCCTTAGCTTCCCAGCACTGGTCAAGAAAGTTTATAGTCTCATAACTGACTATCCAAGGAGTTCATCTATCACTCTACAAAACTGGAACTAAGGCTGGTTGTTTATGCCCTCCCCCCCACTTCAACTCACATCTTAAAACCTAATTTCCCATATACTCTTCAGAAATGGAGTCTGGGGGTAAGGGTAGGGGGGGGTGGAGGTGGATTACATCATGAGAGTGGAGCCCTCATGAATGAGATTATAGAAGAGGCCTCAGGCAAGAGCCCTTCCCAACCTCTGCTACTTGAGATCAGAGCAAAATAATGCGTGACTATGAAGCAGGAACTGTGAGAAATAAAAGTTTGTTGCTCAAGCCATCCCATCGATGATATTTTGTTATAGCAGCTTGAATGGACTTAGAAAAGGATCTGGACAAATGCTGAGCATCCTTTCACAAGGGTTGAGGATCCTCTGGGTAAGAGAGAGTTGTTTAGCTTTCATAGTGATATCCTATCTGAGAAATGTGAAGGAAATTCATGCTTTCCTGAAATGTCATTGTTCCAGAAGACCTGGTTGATGACTCCGGAAAAACAAGGAGCCCTGGTCCAAATGTGAGAACTGTGTGAATAATACAAGCAGAGAATTTCTGGGCTGGAAGAAGTATGATGTATCCTCCCGCCCCACCTTCCTTCAGGAAACATGCATTTTAGGTTATCCAGGAAAGAAGAGTCTATTTCAGAAGGAAAAAGAAAGTAAAAAAACAAGAAGACAAACTTTAGATTTTGGAGTATCTGTTTCTTATCCACAAAATGATGGTCTCTCACCAGGGTGTTTACAAGATAAAAATAATTTGAATGAAGTAACACATATGAAGCAGGTAGCAAGGGCAGGTGCAAAGAAAGCATTTCCTAAATTGCCAATCTCAATCCTACCCTACCAAAGAAATCCATTAATGATGGCTTAAATGAACACCTACACACACACACACACACACACACACTTGTTCTGGATATTTACATTCTTTTAGTTTAATGGCCAGGTGCTATTAAATTTATATTGATGTGATAATATTGGTTTATAACATTTAGATTTCAGGTGTACAGTCTTTAAATCAACATCTGTATATACTACTTTATATTTGTCACCAGAATTCTAGTTTCAGGTACCATAATTTCAACAAAATAATTTTTTATATTCTAATTAGAATTTAGATTAAAATGTTATTTGAAATACAAGATCAATGTTAACAATTTTAGACAATCAAGTGTATGAAGTTTGAAATTATGGCTTATATAGTTAGTTTAATTTAAAGTTTGCTTTCTTTGATTAGTAGACTGTAAAGACTTTTCCTAGCTATTTTAATTCAAAATTAATTAAAGCCTTTGTTTTATCTCTCCAGGCAAAAGCAGGTTCTGTGGAAGCTGGGTGAATTACTAGCACAAACTCTAATTAATCCAAGCAGAGCCCCAGTATTGTGATACATACTGGCTAGTACTGGCAATGGGGGAGTGAGACCATGCTAGATGACTTGGATTTAATTCAAGCCAGGGCCACAAGGAAACGCTCTAGAGAAGGCTTTTCCATCTACTCTTGCTGTTCATTCAAGTGGATTGCCATCAGGACAGCAAACCCCCATATAACCAGCATAGTTGTGCAAACAAGAGCCCTTTAGAAATCTGTTGTGGAAGCAGGCATGCATTTCCCCATGGAGACTCTGCTGCCCAGGAGAATCAGAGCCCAAAAAGCATGGCTTTCTGATTAGATGACAAAACTGCTGAGTGTTCCAGTGCCAACCCTGGGCCACAGACACAAAAGAGTGTGCACACTCCCGCTACTGCTGAGAGGAGAGGGCTTCTCTTTTCCAAAGTATACAGGTTGCTGACCTGGACTGGAGAGTGGTCACCTGGGAACCGGGACCCTTTGTTGACTCCAGAAAATTTACATAAACAATAGTTTATGTATACAGATGCTTACTCCCCCCCAAGAGGAGCAGAGATCAAAGATTACTGTCACCTAGAAGTCTCCCTAGGCTATTTCCTGGTTCTTGCTTCTTTATATTTACAACCATTTTGAAAAACAGATCTTTCTTCCAGGAAGTATGCCCAGCATCATAATGTTAAAATGCAAATATCCCAGGCCCTCTTGATCAAAATGTCAAAGGGTGGTAGGGTTGACGCATTTCCCAAGTGCTGTAGACACCATGCCAGGCCCCATATTATAAAAGGCCCTAAAAATGTTTTCATTTCTTTTAAAATGAGAAGAATTAAATGAACATAATCTAGCCTGGACTATGTTTATTGTGCTAACGTTATGGTAAAATGAAATTTTTAATATTTTTTATGGAAGAAGGTAGATATGCACAGGGCCCAGGGAAGTCAAAAGATTTCTCTGATGGGTCCAGAATCTGCATTTCAAGCTGCCTGGCCAAGTGATTTTGATCACTGTAGCACAGGTTTGCCACTGATTGCAAGTGGTAGGGTAGGGGTGCAAAAGAGGCATCTGGGCAGACAGATGGATCATTTTAGAGCATGGCAGTTACCTCTGCAATATTTCAGGCCAGGCTTACGGAGCACATCCAATAGAGGAGGAGAGAAGCCTCATGTCTGGAAGTAGCAAGATGAGGTTGGTGGTATATGGTAAAGCCACACATGCTCCCCCAAGCTCTCTGCATGTCCAGACCCCAAGTTAAGTCGTTGCTTTCTATACCTCTGGAAGGGGTGGGGGACAGTAGCAGGAGGAAACCACCTGTCCCCACTTCCATCTTGGTTAATTTTTCTTTTGATTAATGAGGAGTCAGCTCAGTCTCACCCCTGCCAGAGCCTGGTTAGCTGGGGTGTATGTTATTCTGAGGGACTGTCAGCATACCATGCTTGTTGTTTCTTCTTCCTGGGTAGATCAGTCTCTCTTCAGGAAAAATCTCTCCTACTTCTGGATTAGAGTCTTAATTCTCTCTCTCTCTCTCTCTCTCTCTCTCTCTCTCTCTCTCTCTCTCTCTCTCTCTCTCTCCCCCTCTCCCTCTCACACACACAGATACAGAGCCTACATTATCTGGTCCCCATGAACCATTAAGTATACTGATACTGATGAGCTCCTTTGGGGAGTATCAATATGTATTCCAAATAGCTACCTCTGGCTCCCTGCACAAAATTAGTGCTCATTTTGTTGAATAAAGGGCTAACTACGCTAAGGGTAGGGTAAGATTCTTTTCCTGTCCCTGAATTGGGACAGCAGTCAGACAAATGTTCAGAAGTACTGCTTTGGATAATGTAATGGGTGGGATATTTGAAATTGGGGGTTGCTGCAGAAAACATGGAAGAGGACTTAGTTATAAACTTTAAATATTCAGACAGCATCTCAAACGCCCAGTATTTCAAAACCTTTTAAAATAAGCTTGACCTCTTTCTATTTTATCTAAATCCTGAATTTAAATAGGTTCCATGTACATGTGGTATTGGTGGACTTTTACAAATATTCCTAAACACTATCTGGCATTTTCTCAAATATCATTGGAATGCCTTCCTGTCAGTGCTATGAGATTTATGCAGAAAAATATGAAGTGAAGGCCAGATTTGTTGAATTATATAGTTTTCTCCATCTCATCCTCAATACCACTCTTCCCTCCCTCAGTAATAGACAGAAATACATCGATTCAGACATGATATTTTAGGCAGTTAAGAATGAGCCAATTAAGAGAAGAGCCTGTATTCTTTTGAATCTAAGTACACTCTTGGTTTTGAATCAAAATGCTCTCTTAGCTTTATAGTCTGTCTCTCTCTCTCTCTCTCTCTCTCTCTCTCTCTCTCTCTCTCTCTCTCTCCCCTTTCTCACCAGGACCATACATACCCTAGGAACAGTCACAACTTCATCAGAGGCATGGGGAGTTACTGGGATAAATAATACTACCCGAAATTGATATCTTCCCTGGAACGTCAGAATGTGACCTCATTTGGAAATAGTGTCTTTGTAGATATAAGTAGTTAAGGTGAGATCATTTTGGATTAAACTGGATCCCAAATTCAGAAATGCTTTTCATAGAAGAGGAGAGGACACACAGAGACACACAAGGAGGAAGACCATGGGCTGATGGAGAGAGGACCTGAAGAGACACAACTGTAAGTAGAGGACTGCCATGAATTGTCAGTCACCATATGAAGCTAGAGAGTTACATAGGACGGATTCTCACTCAGAGTCTTCAGAGGGAGCCAATCCTATCAACTTCTTGCTTTCAAAATTTCAGTTTCTAGCCCTGTGCAAGAATAAGTTTCTGTTCCAAACAGATGTTCCGTGGTTTTGAGCTCCCCAGTTTGTGGTTATTTGTTATGGGAGCCCTTGGGAACCAATGGTGGAGGCTGCCTTCAGAATCCCTGGGGGAGTTGCCTTTGTTTCCCCATGTTCTCTGGTCTGGACTCTTCTTGCATCACCTGCAGAGCACAAGATGAGTTTATAGTCATGTGGTGAAGCACAGAGGGTGATGGGTTTATAACAGAAGCCACAGAGTACCGTTTGCACACAGCCACGTGCAGCATCCAGACTGAATGTGCTCATCTCAGTTGCCCCCTGTCTACAGAGAGATGACAACATGGCCCAGTGGGCAGGTAATGAGCACAAGTTTGCTAAAAATAGGTGATGAGGAGTCAACAAAGAGGTACAAATATTTGGAGGTGATGACCCTGTATTTGTTAATAATGTAATGATAAAATTGACTATTTGTTGAGTACTTAACACAGTCGGTACCATGTGAAGCATTGTCTCATTTTAACTTCAAATCAGGTCTTTGTCCAAGGTCAAAAAGCTAGTAAGTGACAGAGAAAGGTAGATATGTCACAGGTACATAAAAAGAAAGGAAGATACACAACACTGAAGATAGCATGTGCTTAGGACACAATTTAACAGAAGCAACAAGTGGTGTAGAAAAATCTGTAAAATAGAAACAAAAATAATTCCAGCCTCTTAAGGTTATTCTAAAACTTAAATCAGCTAATGTTTCAAAGGCTTTTCTCTTACTCAGCAGAAGCTCTGAATAAATACTAAATATCCTAATTATTGTTAAGATGGATGAGGCAGAGATCCAGAGCCTTCCAGACAGAAGGATTGACAAAATCAAGAATCAGGGTATTCTGGAGTCAGGTGTCTACACAGTGTATGAAGATGAAAGCAGATAAAATGAAATAATATGAAATAAAATGAAAGGCATTGGGAAAGTATTCCAGGTCCTCCTGAGCTGGGGGTGGGGGGTCCCCCCCTGCTAAGGGAGGGTTGGAAAGATGGCAGATGTCAAAGGTATGAGGTCCTTCCCTTCCCACTCCACTCCTCCATCCCAAGTCAAACCACTGAGTTATTGTACCCACAGGACTTCATCAAGGGATGATGTCTGAAGAAAGGACACAAATTGCTCTCTTTGTTCCTCTTACTCTGTAATATGGGTACATAGCTTTACCTTTCTGAGGCTCAGGATCCCCGCTGTGAAATGGGGGTAGTATTAGCATCCATCTCCCAGGGAGATTGGAGAGTAGTACAGGATTCAGTGTGCACAATAGTGGTGACACTAGGACTAGCAAAAGGATTCCGCAGTAACCTGCAGTAACCCGATTGAAGAGGTGGTTGGTGATCAGAAACAGGAAACGACTCCTTAAGGTGGCCAGGCTGGCTAGCAGCCAAGCCAAGCCAAGGCGATTTTTGACATGCTGGATATATTCCAGTAACCTCAGCCTGCACTTCCTCTATGCCAGACACTGCTCTTGGTGCCTCACAAATGTAACTCATTTAAGCTCAAGACAATGAAGAGGTAAGATTTATTATTCTCTCACTTTACAGATGAGGAAACTTAAGCCCAAACTAGTTGAGTAACTTGCCCAAGGGCTCAGAATTGGTCCACAGCAGAGCTGGGAGTCTGAGATATTCAGGGATGGAGGGAAGAGGCTAGTCTGTGTGTGGGACAGATTCAGGATTGGCTTTGTCTACATAGTAGCCTCCTCCAGACAGTGTCCTCCAAGACCCAAGTCTCCTAGCTGAGTCCCCTTTGTTCTTCTCCAGGTGGCCCTCAGCTGAGCTTCCTCCCTGCCCTGGCTCCTATTAGGTGAAGAGCAGAATGGCTCTCAGCTCCCTGGTATCAAACCCAGTTCTGCCACTGCTAAGCAAGGATGGGTTCTTTAACCTCCCATACCTCATTCCCCACGTGAAAAATTTCCTCTGCTTTGCCCTGAGGATTCTATCAGTGTCTTTATAGACAGTGGAACATGGTGTTCACTAAATTTTTGCTGCTTCCCTTAGCCCATTCCTAGCCTGCTAAACTTCCACTTCCCCACTTCCTCACTCCCTACACCACTCTCCTGCTGTTTACCTTACCTTCTCTCTAATTGCAGAATCCTGAGCAGTGCTTCTTGCAAACATCCCTCTATCACATGAGAAAATGCCCACTCTAATGAAACTCAGTCAAAATTAATATAGTAACAAACAGAACATTATTTTATATCAGGCTGGTTTAAAGTGCTTTAAATGCATTTTAGTGTTAAATCATCACTCTAATCCTGCAATTTCCCAAGGTTTCAAATAAGATGAGTAACTTGCCCCAGGTCAGCCAGAGATAAGGCATTAGAACAGGATTTGAATTCAGTGATCTGACTCACAAGCTCAAGCAGATGGTCCCTCCCTAGTGCCTAAGTCACAACACCTGTCTCCCCAAGAGACAAGACCAGCAACCAGTATTCCCCCCAACCCCCAAAGACCAGGCTTCTGTCCTGCTGTTCAGACTTCTGGGCAGGAGCGCCCCCTGTGGTTAAGGGAGGGGAATGACCTGGGGAAAAAACAGCAAAGGCGCTGGGTAGGGAGGAAAAGGGTGGGGGGTTTGGAAGACAAATACAACCAATCCTCACCCTCACCCCCCAAACTCACCTATGAAAGGAGGCTCTTCTGACTCAGAACTCATCAGAAACCCTGCAGGTCATGCTTCTCCCCAGCACACCTGACCAAAAACACCCCTCCCATCCCACCTGATCGATCCTACCTAATCAAACCCCCACTCTGGGACCAGATAAAAGGACACAGCCAAGAAGTTAAGGTGCATGGTTTCCAAAGCTCTAGTCTCTGGCTGTGTGCCTGTGGGATGCCCACCCAGGTTTTCTCTAAAAAACCAATTTCTTTGCTAAATCTTTGCTAAATCTTTGAATCTCATTTCTTCCTTTGTCTCCAATACTTCTTTTTCTAACAATCTCTCCACCCCAACTCCCCAACTGCCCCTCGTGCCCCTGCCTTCTTTAACAGATACTGGATTCATCCTGAGAGAAGGCAGCTAGCCCAGTGAAGTCTCCAAGTTAAACCCAGGTTCAGAGGCAAAATGTTGGAACACTTATCTCCTGTGGGGATCCAGAATGAACCAGGAACCAGTGAGTGAGAATTTCAAAATAAAGGAGTTTCTTCAGGAAGCAGGCTTCATGGGTGACAGTACCTGGGCCTGGTCAGCTGACATCTTCAGTCCTGGACTGGCCAGAGGCTCTATAATGAGGTGAAATCTGTTCATTTCCAGCTCAGAGAGTGTCAAATGGACAGGAATAGGACATCTGCCGTGACAGAGGAGGACATTTCAAGCATGGAGGACATGATGTTCAAAAGAATTCCTACTTTACATGCAAAATCAGAATTAAGAGAATTGTCTGGAAAGTCTATGATTGAAATTTCTGGATCAAGAGTTTCTGACTTTATGCTGTTGCCATTTCAGGAAAAAGTGGCCTTTGGGAGGGTCCTCACACCTGGGGTTAAACCTGAGGATTATAGATGCACATTTGGAAGGACTATTGACAAAGATAGAGTGGGCTACAGAATTGAGACTGATGTGTCTGGAACCAACTTCAGATGTTTCAAGGCTTAATAAACACCACAGAAACAGGAGAAAACCCTGTTGAAAGAAATGCTTGTTTTTTTTTTTTTTTTGGTTGTTGAAAAAAACATTCTTAGAACCAACAGTGTGAGGGGCTTTCTCCTCCAGCTCCTTTGTTCCTGACTTGGCAACTAGGAGTGACAGGTAGGAAAGAGTGTGCTGGGAAAGAAAGAAGGGCCAGTGACTTTTGGTTGCAGAGAAAACAACTCATGGGAGAGGGTTATCTCTCACCCAGACCCCCTATCCTGGCCTTCCCCATTATAGGGGTGCTTGTGGTCACAGGGGTGCTTTTGGCTAATAGCTATTGACAGAGTATCCATGTGTAATACCACAAACATCATTGACTAGTGAGAGGGCATTCTGGGAAAAAGGGCAACATCAAGGTCAGGAACAGGATGGGGTCCCTTACTTAGGATAGTAGATAAGCCATAGCTGCTCTGCTCCCAGTCACATCCCCTGGGCATGTTTATGACAAGCCCTTCTCCCCTGCCCTGCTAGTCAGACTCATGCCTGGGAGGGGATTGTCAGAAAAGTGCACAGGTGGAGGGGAAACTCAAATCAGATAGAAAAACAGAAAAACACTTGGCTATAAACTGTGTTCTTTAATTTATAGTTCACTTCTATTCCATAATTGTGTTCAGTGGGAAGGATCCTGGGACAAATGAAGTCCTGTATGAACTGAGTCTGTTGAAGTTTTTGGGCCAGGAAGTGAGGAGCCCACTGGCCCAGACCCTCTTCTTTGCTGCAGAGTAACTTTTGCACTAAATCATGCTGTTTCCTAAAACTTTTGTTTTGCATTACTTGACTCATGTTACTCAGAGCATCCAAAGCCCTCTCACTGAGGTGGGCTTACATCCTCAGGGTCAGTATGATGGGTCCAGATGGGTGTCTTTTTTTTTTTTTTTCTTTTGAGACTAGGTCTCGCTATTTTTGCCCCTGGAACCGCAGGCTCTCGTTGCCTGGGGTACCACAGACTCAAACAATCCCCAGCCTCAGCTTCCCAAGTAGCTGGGATTACAGGTGCACGCTACCACGCCCAGCTATTTTTTTGGAACTAGGTCTCGCTGCGGGCCCCAGGCGGGACTCGAACCACGATATCTAGCCCCAGACGCTTCATAGGCTAAAGCTTATAGGCACGAGCCACCGTGCCCGGCTAGATGGGTATCTTGAATTAAACACTCAAAGTACGGAGTTGGCATGCTAAACACAAAGTTCTCAGCATCTGAGTGTCTGTTAAATCTTTAGGAAATGGCCACCATTGTTAAACTTATTTTTTTAACTTGTTAAAAAGAAGGGGTAAACTAGCTTACTGGTTCTCAAAATGTCTTGTTAATTTCAGCATCTCCTGGGTACTGACAAAAATGCGAATTTGGGAGCCCTTCCCCAAAAGAGCACTTAAATAGAAACTCTGCAGACTGGGCTGGACACAGTGGCTGGTGCATGTAAGCTTCAGCCTATGAAGCGGCTGGGGCTAGGGATTGCGGTTCGAGTCCCGCCTGGGGCCCGTAGCAAGACCTAGTTCCAAAAAAATAGCTGGGCGTGGTGGCACGCACCTGTAATCCCAGCTACCTGGGAAGCTGAGGCTGAGGATTGCTTGAGTCTGTGGTACCCCGGGCAAGGAGAGCCTGCGATTCCACGGGCAAAAATAGCGAGATCTAGTCTCAGAAAGAAAGAAAGAAAGAAAGAAAGAAAGAAAGAAAGAAAGAAAGAAAGAAAGAAAGAAAGAAAGAAAGAAAGAAAGAAAGAAAGAAAGAAAGAAAGAAAGAAAGAAAGAAAGAAAGAAAGAAAGAAAGAAAGAAAGAAAGAAAGAAAGAAAGAAAGAAAGAAAGAAAGAAAGAAAGAAAGAAAGAAAGA